>CAUZXS010005542.1:40000-126890 GCA_963585895.1 Sepioteuthis lessoniana | reverse complement strand
CACATACGCACACACACACACGCATGTATATAGATATATGCACGCACGCGCACACGCACACACACACACACATGTATATATATATGTGTGTGTGTGTGTGTGTGTGTGTTCCATTTTGATATCATATTTGATCTATCAATCTATGCTTTCTAATCTATCGATCTCTGTTTAGATCTATCTATCTATCTATCTTGTCAAAAGCAAATGACCCTTCAAAAAAAAAAAAAAAAAAAGAAAAAATAAGGAAGCCGAATGAGTCACAAAACAATAAAATATTTTAGAAGTCCTTGATATTTACATCGTGCAATTTGCAGAAGCGAATAAAATTGCTGACTTTATATATATGTATATATATATATATATATATATATATTTGAAAGTAAATAAGGATAAAATCCGACAGTGTGAAGGTAGCAGAAAAAACGTAAACCAAATAGGTAAATATATTATGATGTAATATATTCATAATATATTCACCTATTTGGATTATGTTTTTTCTGATACCTTCATATATATATATATATATATATATATAATGTATTTGTATTTTAGGTTAATGCCAAACTTCAAAATCCAACTTGTGGATAAACTAATACACAAATTGATATTTGGGGAAAAATCCATAAAAAAAAGAAAATCTGTCTGAAAAACAAATCAAAGAATATCGTAATTTCTACCCAAAAGAAAAAACTCTGACTAAGTAAACCAAGAAAGTGCTCGATACAAGATATATATATATATATATATATATATATATATATATATATATATATATATATAACATAATGTTCTGAAAACTGTTCAATGCAAACATTAAGCACTTTTAAAATAATTGTTTTGCGACTGATTCGGCTTTCTCTTTCTTTCTAAACGATGCTGGAGGATCAAGAGATGGTACACACACACACACACACACACATATATATATATATATACATATATATATATATATATAAGACAGTAATCATATAAACATCTATCTATCTAATTATCGTCTCTTGATCCCCCTGCATAGTCTAGATTGACGTCGATGCCTTCTTAGATGAGTTTTCAAAGTAGCAGCAGTCTTGCAAACCTTGCGTCAGAGATCGTTGACGAATGGAATGATAACTGAAGTTGTTTCTTGATTCGCTTCTTGGATAAGGGTTTTGTGCACCGCCATATGCCTTTTCACTCCGTATAAAGAGCTGCAAATGTTGCTGTAAATAACTCATTTTGTATCTCCTAGAGTCAAAGGAAGTGTTTCCTGTACACATCGCCCACTAGATTTCATGCAATTGACATATCCATCTTAGAAGAACACGATTAGAAATATCATACCTCCAAGTAGACTCCTGGACCTGAGATCTCGATATTGATCTTTTCCTCAGCTTGTGCTTCAACCTCTCTTAACTTTTATGGCTCACCTGAAAAGGAGTTTATATCCTGTTTTGAATGTCATTATCTACTCAGATCTTAGCAACGTAAGTTTTTCCCAAACGAAAATATCAATTCAGTCATCCTCAGGGGATACACACGCCCACACAGACGTATATATATATATTTATATATACGAGGGGCATACGATAAATTTCCAGATTTTTCGTATAGCCACTTTTATTGATAGTGCACACATGAAACTCTAGTCCCCTTCGAAGAAGTCTCCTCCGGCTGCAATGCACTTGTACCGTTCCAACAACTTCTGGAAGGCCCTAGGGAAGTACTCTTGTGTGAGCGTGTCAATGACCTTCGTTACAGCCTCTTTCATCTCCTCAATTGTCTCATAATGACAGCCTCTGAGCTTAGGGAATAACCAAAAGTCATAGGGAGCAAAGTCTGGACTATAGGAAGACTGAAGAACTGTCTTGATGCCCATCTTGGTCAAATAGTCTGAGACAAGGATGGAGTTGTGACTGGTGTATTGTTCTGGTGGAAATGCCACTGACCCGATTTGAAGAGTGCTGGCCTCTTCCGACGGAATCTCTTCCTGAACTCCCTTAAAACCTCAAGATAGTAACCCTAACCCTAACCGTTTGGCCAATCAAACTCTGATCTATTGACTTCCTTACTGCTCCCACACCTCTCATCATCCCTCACAGACTCCCTGCCTTCTTTGAACCTCTTATGCAACTCAAAAACTGATGCTCGATTCATACAATATGGTCCAAAAGCAGTCTGAAGCATTCCATACGTTTCTGTGGCAGTTTTTCTGAGCGCTCGTTGTGTTTGTTGTTTCTCAGCAGATCGTGTCGCGATGTATGAAGTCCAACACGGTTCCCCAAAGAAAAAACAATGAAAAAAGAAAAAGTTGGATAAATTCTTTAAGAGAGGAAGTATTTCCTGTGACACTTTGCAACGAAATCCCTTGTCAAAAAACTACTCAGTCTATCCGTATGTCTGTCTCTATTCTCCATTGTCTGGTACCTCCATCTCTTCTGTGTCTGTTCTCTTAGCTCATCTCAGCATCAGTGCTTCCGAATCTCTTCTGTGTCTGTCTTTTCTATTCCTTCTAGTAGAAGACTCTTCGTTCTTTTGGTTGACCCTCTGCATCTGTTTACCTTCAGCATTGGTCTCTTATCCCTTCAAGTAGCAGATTGACTCTTCTTATTATATATCCAGGCGGGAGGAACATTCCTATTTCCGGACTTTAAGCCACCCAAGACTGGACATAAAAAATGTCAGACAACAAGGCTCTGTTAGACTCTTAAAGGTATAATAATATTTATTTTAAGTCGTTGATCCACTTTTATCTGACGTCTGCGTGTTATACTTGCAGAGAAGAATTAGTAATTCCCACGCAAATGTCTCGGCCCCGATATCGACACACCCATGTAAAGACATACCCATATACATATCCATGGTCATTCCCCAACCATACACATATATACACCCGCACGCACGTATATAAAAAAAAATATGTGTACTCTCAAGGAAATTAGTGTAGAGAATATAGTGTCACAGATTAATTACACAGAGATTCTAAATTCATTGGAATTGCCATGTCTATTTCCATAAAGATTTGAACTGGAAGTTAGGGTTTCAGTAATTTTGCTACGAAAGTTAGATCAGGTTCAACTTTACTAGACTCGTGGTTAAGAAGCTGATAACACTTGTTATTGTTATTGTTATAAAATAGCCCAGGGATTTCGGTTCATGCCTTTGAGTTTAGTTGAGCTGAGAACCTTTCGGCTCAGCACATGGGTTAGTTAGGTACAACATTGAAGCAGGTGTTAACGCTGGTGCGCGCGGGCGGATGGAGGTGTCACTCCGATGTCATAATAGTCCGAAACGAACCGAGGTGACAGGGTGCGGGTGACGTCACTCACCAGAAGCGCGTGGAGGTTTGTGTGAGAATTTGAAGAGAGAAAGAGTCGAGTATTAGACGCCAAACGAGAAGGATCGATTTTGGAGTTCGCTGGCGCGAGGCGAACGTGCGCCCTAATGGGGCCGCTCGAGTTGGGCGCCAAATGAATAAGACAGCATAGAAGATTGTGTCTCTCCTCCTTACGTAGAAACCTTTAACTCAAAGTTAATAAAAATGTTTCGTACCTGAACAAGAAGTCGTTACGTGTTTTCGAATTCCGAGATTCCTATGTTCTATCGTTATGAACATTATATGTCCATTTCCCACAATTGTGAATATGGTACATTATCACAATTCTTACAGTTATATAGTCTTAACTAAGAGATCATGCTATTGTTTTTTAGCATTAATCATAATGATCTCAATCACAACAGTAATATAATATAAAATACAATACAATATAAGATACAATATAAAATATATAATACAATATAAACACAAATATAAGCAGACTCTGTTGTCTCTAATACGAACGAGTTTATTAATTTCTGTCCATGGCGACAGAAGGAGAGAGACACAACTCTTACTATGCTCACCATACTATACTAACTCCACTCTAACGTGCGGCACATCTTGTAATGTTTAAGATCTCTGTCGGTAGAGATCCGAAAAACCCAACTACATATTTCATCGGTCCAAATTTAACACTCAACGGCCGAATACCCAACTCTCGCCTCAATGGTCCAATCTCAACCCTCTTTTCAAAATCCTCAAATTCTTTAGACCATCTCTTCCGGCCATGACGTCATCCGCACTCCAGCCTCATTTCCTGTCTGGGGATTTATTATGACAAATGGTGATTGTCATATCCTTTGCGCACGAGCGTAACTGCACGAAATGATCATGCACCTGGACTTAAGAGACTCGAATAGTTCAAAGCCTTACCAAACTGAATGATAGAATATCATTAACGAAAAATGATTAATATAAAAAAAATCATTCCTTAATCATATAACACAATGAAATTATTTTATATTGAAGGACTATCTATAATCGCCCAGTCGGTGGACCTTAGAATACGCTGACTTTATCCCTTGGAGAGGAGTAAGGTCCATCCTTTAAAAAAAAGTGAACTTGGTATGACCCTAATCTGTATCTGATGTCGAGGCCATACTTCTGGACATCTGAGAAATGT
Source organism: Sepioteuthis lessoniana (assembly GCA_963585895.1). Classification (NCBI taxonomy): domain Eukaryota; kingdom Metazoa; phylum Mollusca; class Cephalopoda; order Myopsida; family Loliginidae; genus Sepioteuthis; species Sepioteuthis lessoniana. The sequence goes on along the minus strand of CAUZXS010005542.1, from coordinate 122,412 downwards.
GGAAAACTCCTTTATTGTTATTACTCTCAGGTCCACTCCAAATACGAGCGATAGTACCTCTTAGGGTCCCATCTATGAGTCAAATAGACCTGTTTAAAAATTATTATATACAATAGGGCCGTGTGCAAAAAAACTCTTAAAAAACAATTACATAAAAATGTAAATATAAATGCAGATTGAACACATTTCCATAATCTCTTGGCATAAAATAGCCCTAGACAGGTTGACATGTCATTAAAATCAATCAATCGATCAATCAATCTGCTACCTATAAACCATATTTGCAATATTTAATTCAATGTTAACAATTAGTTTTGGTGAGGCAGCCAATTTGTCAATTTAGTTGATTTGTTTGGGTTTTATGGCAATACAACCCTTGTAGGTTATTTAATGCCAAATCCTGTTTATACATATATATTAGATATATAATGTGTAAGCACATTTTGTAAATAACATTTTTAAACCAACATGAGCACATTTTATTGGCACACAGTTAAATAGTTTTAAGTATATCTATGTAACAGTAACTATTTAACATCTGTCATTTGTTTGCACGCATTTAAATGGATATACATATGATTTGTAAGGGAATAGTTTGTAGGTAATTTCAGCTTTAAATGAGTTAGAACTAATTTGTTTGCACACTAGTATTACTATTGTTTCTGTTGAAATTCATCTGGTGTGTAACACATACACTCTGTTTCTTCAGAAATTCTTAAACGTACCTCAAATTCAGAAAAAATCAAGGTTTTCTCCTAGTTTTGACCGTTCTAAAAGGTTTAAAATTAGGAGACAACACTTTTCGAACTATGGCAATTCTGCCCTTCTGTAATAGACTCTGATTCCAATCTTTTCAGATATATTCGCTCTCTCTTTCCTTTTGATAAATAATTGTTGTATAATTTTTGGTGATGTTAATAATAACAGTGAAACATAAACAAATATAGGCGAACTCTTTCGTTTCAGATACGAACGGGTTTATTAATTTCTGGCTTCGGTCCATGGCGACACGAGGAGTGAGACACAATTCTTAAAAGTCTTTGCTAAACATACTATGCTGACCCCACCCCAACGCGCGGCGTATCTTGTGATGTTTAAGATCTCAATTCATTTCTGCCGGTCGAGATCCGAAAAACTCAACCGCACGCCTCAACGGTAGAAAACCCAACTTCCCGCCTCAACGGTAGAAAACACAACTGCCGTCTTCAACGGTAGAATACTCAACTACTGTCTTTTCAAAATCCTCAAATTTTCAGGACCATCTCTTCTGGGCATGACGTCATCCACACTCCAGCCCTATTTCCTATCTGAGGGTTTATTATGACAAATGGTGATTGTCATATTTTTTGCGCGCGGGCGTAAGATTGCACCATCTGACTATGCACCTAAACTAAGAGACCCGAGTAGTTCAAAGCCTTACCAAACTGAATGATAAAATATAATTAACGAAAAATGATTAATATAAAAAATTATTGTGCGATACAAAAAAAAGGTTCGTCTTCTCACTAACAAGGCTGGAATATGTTTTGACACTAGGCAGTAACTTACCGTTGCTCATACAGGGTGGAACGATAAAATTGTCACCCTAGAAAAGACGACATGATTCCATTTCCGTTTAATGAAAACCCGTTTTCTTTTTTTTGTTGCAGAACATCTACTATTTGGCCAGTTGTGTAGAAATCCCAAGAGCAATAGGAGCCTTCTATCATGTCTGAAAGTGACACAATGTTCAACGAGCGAGATCGGAGATGCGCCGCTGTACAACTCATGCTCTCTACCGATCCAAGTTATGATACAGGACCATTGTCAGCTCCCATAAAATGCAAATCTGATTTGCCAAGAATAACAGGGACGTGCCCAGGTTGATGAAAACAAAGTTTCCGGCTACGGTTATGGTCTTTGGTGTGGTTTCAAGTGAGGGCCGTATCATGCCACCGCATATCTTCGAAGTCGGCTTGAAAGTCAACACCAAAGTGTACCTGGATGTGCTGAAGAGTGTGGTGATTCCCTGATGCAATCAGGTGGCCAGTGGCAGACCCTGGGTGTGGTAGCATGACTCGGCGCTAGCCCACAAATCCAAAGAGACCCAGGCTTGGCTTCAGAAGGAGTGCTACGACTTTGTACCCTTCTCTCACTGCTCCCCTCCTCTCCCGACCTGAACCCGCTGGACTACTTCGTTTGGTCATACGTCGAGAACATCACCAACATGACCTCGCACAACACCAAAGCCAGACTGATTGCCGCCATCCGCCGAGTATTCGCGGAGCTCCCGCTGGCGCTTCTAGAAAAGGCATGCTTCCAGTTCCGGATCCGTATCAATGCGGTAATGGAGGCTGAAGGCGGCTACATTAAATAGATGTCAGCTCTACTACATAATCAAGTTACCTGAATTGATTTTTTCAATAAAAGTTTTAAACTAAAGCTGTAGTGTTGTTTTCTTTAGGACGACAATTTTATCGTTCCACCCTGTATAGGCTTTAGTCATCTTTGATTCGCCGATCTCCTGCTGCTACTGACTGGCAAGTCTATAAATATTTGCTTGCAATTTGTGGACGGCTAGTACTTATAAGAACCCCCCCAAACAATCCAACAGTTTCTATACGGTTAAAACGTTTCAATTATTGCTACCTAATATTAATAATTCTCTTCAATCATTGCCTTGCGCATTGTGAAGGGGATACAGTGGATACAAGTATTGTAATGTATTACTAACAATTTAATTAAACCTCTCATAGTTAAATGGTCAAACAGTTCTATTCCTAAAAAATCAATTTAACATAAATCATTTGTTGGCACACAGTTTATATACGAAATATTTGACCCATAAATGGGACTATATCAGTTGCAGCTACTCTGGGTCAAAGTGGATCTAGGAGCAATGGCAATGAAGCGGTACTCCACATTCCCCAGAGCTCTAGGACTGAAGCCTCACCATCAGATTTTTTAGTCAGTTCTAAGACATTTGTTGGTAGGATGTCTTACTCTTCTTCAGAGATGCAGTCGTCGTATTCTACAGCCCCGGTCAGCTTTGTTAATTTAAATTGAATTTGCAAATTCTAATTTTGATAATTACTCTTGAAGCGACATAATGATTACTGTTTATCTTTAGAGACTTCCCCTCGATTTTTGTTGTGATGAATAACATTCATTTATTTTAAACCACATCCCTGTGTGCAATAAGTATATACCAAATTTGGTATATATATATATATAAAGACGCTTAACTGCTGATAGAAACCAAACTAATTCTATGGTTGGTAGTATCGTGGTTGTTGGTATGCTGACTCTTTGTGCATCACTTCACACTGTATACTTTGAAAACCGGATAGAAGAACATGTTAAGCAGTCTTATTCGGAAACTTATGCTTCTCGGGTTCGATTTGGGCCAACCTAAAACATCTATTGTACGAAATTGAAAGCGCATTTGATCACAAAGTAGTAACGGGAGGGCTTTAGAAATTAGACTCGGGTTGCCAGAAGCTCGACTTTCAAGAAAGGTCAGATAGATGTAAAACTGCAGATTTCGAGGTTGTGCTCAAGCCATAGAGGCATGTCTGGCAAGTAGCACTTGAAGAGTATCAGGTGAGCTCAGTATCTCTCGGTGCAGCGTGGTTGGTTTCATTCCCGACCTTTGCAAATTGGTGCTTCACCTTAGTAAGATATTGCAAAACTTTTGCCTCACCTTCATATTAAACTGTCATCTGTATAGTGGAAGTGAACTTAGGCAAGTGGTAATGGTAGCTCCATCTAGCAAATATTTTACCATCTCTTTTGTTAGATGTGAGAAGTTACGATAATGGCTTGGACCTGTGAACACAGGGAGTTTGCAGTTGAAATTTTATAAAACTGGTGAATCTGTAATTGCTACACAGAGGGCGTTTCGTGCTCATTTCCTGTTCTGTTGGAATGATACTGTTCTGGTTAGAAAATCGACACTGCTATTGGTGGAAAATTTCAGAACCCCAAGTTCATAGCAAAAGAATGCTCCCGGGAGGATCACCAAGTTCTCAAACTCCAGAAAATGTCAAAGCTGTGGGACAGTCTGTTTAGCGTTCTCTTATATTAGACATTTTGTGAACCTTTTAAAACATAGCCGGTCTAAACCTTGAGCGTAACTGATGGTATCTGTCAAAAAACGTATGAGAATAGCAAAATGGAGCCACTATTGCCACTTATCTAAGTTCCCTAGCACCAGACAGGTGTTTCAGCTAAACATAGAATAAATAAACCAGATTCAAAGACTTTTTGGTGTTCCATATTTTCCAAAGATCTACCATGCTCTTTCGAAATTCCATTTAATCTACATGTACGCTACGCATTCAAATTAAAATACTATCAGTTACAATTAACCTCAAATATAAATGCGTAATAATATCAATGACATATATTCTATTATGATCTAATCTTTTGCAAAATAACGAAACGAAGTGGTAAGAAATAGGAATAGGGCGGACATTTGGCGCCAATTTTCGGACCCCTGCGTTTTCATGGGCGCAAACACTGACCCTAAACACTGTTCTGAAATTAACGACGGCCCCAGTTACAAAGCCTGTCTGAATTTTATTTTTATAGGCTCTAATTTATACTGAAAGGGTCAAAACGGAAGAACGAGAATATGATGCAGGATTGCTGGATAAAGTGAGAATCGTCATTTGAACAGAATAAAAAGCGATGGTTGACAGGCGTTTCGCTGTTGGTGGTCACTGGCGCAAGGGAAACGATATATGGCTCAATTACAGAATGTTTTTAAAGATAGAGTTGCCTTGAAGTAGAACATGCATTGGGCAAATTTCTTAAATGGACTGGCTTTATATTGTAGCAAAAATATAAGTAGAAAGGAGAGGTCAAAAATTGATGTCACAGAATCAAGTCTATGTACCGTGACAATCTATCTATCTATCTATTTATCTATCTATCTATCTAAACTCTCTCTCTCTCTCTCTCTCTCTCTCTCTCTCGCTATATATATATATATTGAAAAATCTAATCCTATTTCTACCTCAGAAGTTTCATAAGTATGTACGAAGGTGAGTCAAAACGTAATGACTTTTTCTTTTGTACAGGAATAATTACCGACACAGGAACGTGTATTATACATCAAAATGGTCCTCTGAGGATTCCATCCCTACTTCTCAACATAGTCACCGCCTCTCTCAATAGCGATGTTGCAACTTTGAAGGAAAGAATGTATCCCTGCCTCGTAAAATTCTGTTGACTGTTCTTTGACCCACTTCGTCACTGCAGTTTCCACTTTCCCGTCACTGGCATAATGTTAGCCTCTTAAACCCTCACTCATAAAGCCAAAGAGAAGATAGTCAGAAGGTGCTCAATATTGTGAGTATGGAAGATGCGGTAAAGTTGTCGATTCGAATGAAGCGATTGTCTCTCTTGTCTAGATGCCAAGCGTACCAATTACAATTATTATCTCCCACACCATCATGTTCCTTAGTTTTTTTTCTGTTCTCTAGCAAGGTCTGTGTACTTTATTATTATTATCATTATTATTATTATTATTATTATTATTATTATTATTATTATTCTCCTCGATGAGAGTTTTTACACTGGTTATTTCTGGTTCCCTTCATGGAAGTCCGAGTTGCTATAAGTCTACTCGGCTCTCCCAGATTCTTCTAAGAATTTTAGGTGATCTCAGTACTGCTGTAGTTTGGATGGTTTCATTGTTTCTCTCGATCTTTAGTTTTTATTTCCAGATATTTTTAGGTTGTTCCAAGTGCTCTAACTATGACTGGTATCACTGTCTTTTTCACGTTCGTTAGCTTTTTCAGTTTTTCGGCAAGCTCCAAGTATCGATTTTTTTTGTTTTCCTTTAATCCCACTTATTATTTCTCTCCTTTCGAATTTTTCAAACCAATTTCACCTGGTGTTTTTTTCCCTAAATTCCAAGTGCCTACAATACTACTGGTATTACTGTCACCTTCATGTCCCACAGCTAATTCATCTTTTTGACAAAATCTGAGTACTCGTCGAGCTTTTCACTTTTTCCTTACAAATCACTCGAAACACGGCAAAGATTCTTTCGTTTTCCTCAAAAAGAAGGAGCGCTAGAAAACGATGTGTGCGTTTTAAGACCCTCCCAATGAATATTTTAGATATGACACCAAGCAATATGATGATGAGGCTCCAGTTTTAGAGTTCTGGGGAAAGTGAAGTACAGCTTCATTGTCATTAATCCTAGATCCACCATAACCCAGAGTTGGATTACCTGCTGGGTCCTATTGTTGTATATCCTCTTAATAAATATGCATATATACACATATACATGCAGAATACATATTGACGTAATGAATAAAGACGAGTGAAGACTTCTTTAAAAAAATATACCTCTCACTTTATTGAAAGTGTTGTGTGTGAGAGAGAGAGAGAGTTGGAGACCGAACAGAACTGCAACATATCGACCCCCACTCTTATGGCCAACAGCGTTGTGTCTTTCTCGTTCTCTAGGGTTGGTCAACCGGAGGCCCGGGGGCCCAGCTTTCTGCTGAATGCTGGCTTTCTCTACCACTCTTGTCTCCAACTTCTGGTCTCCAAACTAACTGACTTCCTGTCTCCACCGAGTTATATAATAATTCAACGCCCCCTTCTTCTTGTGGGCGTCACAATTGCACTCATTCAACCCATCCACGGTCAAGGTTATAATATCCTGATCGACCGGATGCACCTGTTATTTACAAAGGTGCATTTCCTATTTTGACTGCTCGGTCGGGTCGTAGGTCAATATACAACACTATCTATAGGTTAAACAAAACTGTTTGACAATTAAATTGGGTGCAAACAAAGAACTGATGTTATATTGAATTGTTAGTGTTATATAGTGTTACCGCCTAAGGAACTTTTTTCAACTTGTCCTTGGGAGCAGATTTCATGTTTCCTTTGTGAACTAGGAATGAAATTTTCGGTACATTTTTATCTGGGTCATTTTGAGTACTATTGTGCATGGCCCTCATTGTTGTAGTCTCCCAGCCCCCTTCGGCTTTACAGCCAGGGTTTCAGGCTGCTGCTGTTGGTCTTGTGACCCTACGCTCTTCGGGTTGGGGTGAGAATGAATCCTGCTGTCGACAGAAGAAAACGTGCCTAAATTCTTCTCTCGGTCAAGGAACTATCCGGCAATTTTTTTTTCAGATGCTGTATTCAACCATTTATTCAGATCTTGTTGCTTCTATTTTTGCTGGCCAAACTTGAGGGAATCTTTTAAACTTTATTATCCAAATATATTACATGTAATATATTTTTCTCCATAGCAGTAATACATTTCATGTTGATTTTAACCCGTACCTTATGTCCACCCTTCTTGCTTTCATGGTCTGTCTATTTTGCCTTTGTATGTCTCCTCTTCCCCTGTTCATTCCCCTGTAAATAAACATAGTTTAGCATTTTAGACCTTTGTTGTACTTGACTATTCTTTGTCTGTGTAAAATTTTTATGTTATGATTGCTGGGGACCAGATAAGTTATTCCTAAACACTTACCCTAAAATTCGCTGTGGTCATAACAATAGCAATACTTGAGACCATTTAACTGAGTACAAACAGTTTGTTCAAAAATGTTCAGTACATACGACTGAGAGCCGAAATGGAATAATTGGTATTACGTAGCCATACTTAGAATTGTTTTGATGTGTAAAAATAAAACTAATACTGTACAATACTTGAAACCCAATAACTGTTTGCTAAAATAGGATTATTTATATATTCTAATACTTGAAATAATTTAATGGTATGCAAATTAATAAATATTGTTGAATAGAATTATTAGTGTTAGATATCAATATTTGAAATGCGAGCAAAAAACAAAAACAAAAACAAACAAAACAAAACGAACTATTAGTGTGAACAATACTTGAAACCACTTAACCCTGTATAAACAAATGAGCTCTGGCACGCTTAAAAACAGTATTTACAAACTATTCATTTACAAATCAGGCACACACACACACACATATATATATATATATATATATATATATATATATATATATATATATATATATATATAAACAGGATTTGACATAACCCAAACAACTTGATTGAGTGTAAACAGATTACCACTTCCATTCAAAAGAATTGAATAACCTACAAACTATTCACTTTCATAAAGTATGCATGACCATTCAACAGTGTGCAAGCAAACGAGTGATTTGAATAGAATTATTCGCGTAAGAAAGTACTTAAAATCATTAAACTTTATGAAGACAATTGATTAATATTAAATAGAATCATTAGTGTTAAATAGCAATACTTGAAAGCATTTTACTGTGTTCAAAGAAAGAAACTTTGCCTTACTTAAAAATGTTCTCTTTGTCTGAAAATCATATATCTAATATACAGAGTGGAACGATAAAATTGTCACCCTAGATAAGACGACGTGATTCCATTTCCGTTTAATGAAAACCGTTTTTTTTTTCTCTACTGCATAATCAAGTTACCTGAATTGATTTTTTCAATAAAAGTTATAAAATAAAGTTGTAATGTTTTTTAGGGCCACAATTTTATCGTTCCACCCTGTATTTATATAAAATGGATTTGGCATTAAATAACTTACAAGAGTTGATATGCCCTCAAACCCAGCCAACCCTTAAGTTTTCTTCTAATGTACATGTAATGTTCCAGTGAACTTGGTTTTATCAGGCCAATTTTTTTGGTTAAAGCACCTGACTAGTAGTAATTTATTAAGTTTTTTTTTTGCAAGGATGTGGCACAAGGCCTTATGAATGGGGCACCAAATTCAATAATTTATTCATATTGTTTTGAACGAAACAAGCCGTTTTTATTAATTTGAATTTTTAAACAAAAACATTCCGAAGAATCTGTTTATCAGCCAATTTTTTTTATTCATTTGGAAACACTCGGTGAAGAAAGTCTCTTTGTTTGTTTGGATTGTTGGTTAGTTGGTGTTTAATGGCATATCATCCCTTCTGGGTTATTTAATGCCAAACCTTTTTTTTTATATCGATACACAAAATAATGTGAACAATCCTATTTGATCGAGAGACGGGACTCTAACAGGTTCTACGACTCTGAATCAAAGTAGACCTGGGAGTAATGGCAATAAATGGGGTACTCCCCGTTCCCCAAAACTCCAAGACCGGAGCTTCACCATCAGATGTAGTATACCCATGATACTAGTTGAGAGTGGGTCTTACCCCTCTGCAGAGATGCAGTCAGCGTATTCTGCATGCCCAGTTGACGGGACAGATATCATCTGAGAGAATTTAAATTCTTCTTGTAGCTTAATGAGAACCATCTCGAGATATAGACGATATAAGCGGTTGCTTGGTATCCTGAAAACTTCGGAGTGCTTGATTGTGTTGGTTAGCTGATAGCATTCCAAACTTTCTTATTAAATGCATAAGTCGTTTTTTTTTGGTGGGGGGTATTTTGCTTTTGCTTTTTAAGCAAATATATATTTATATAATTTCAATGATTTTTATCGAATAATTCATATAAATAACTTATACACAAATATATGGTTTCGGGTAAGTAAAATTTATAAAAAGATTATATCTTCAAGTAATATTTCTTCATACAAATAATTCCTACACAATTATATTGTTTCAAGAAATTATTCTTATCTAATAATAATAATAATAATAGTAATAATAATATTAATAATAATAATAATAATAACCTAGACCTTTGCTAGAGAATTGAAAAAGCTGTGGAACATGAAAGTAACGATTGTGCCAATTGTGATTGGTGCATTAGGCACAGTAACTAAAGGATTATTAAAGGGCCTGGAGGACTTGGAAGTTAGCGGACAGGTAGAGACTATCCAAACGACAGCATTGCTGAGGACGGCCAGAATACTGAGACGAGTCCTGGAGACTTAAGGAGACTTGCTGTCACTCAAACTCCAGTGAAAAACCCTCAGCTAATACTGATGTGAAAAACTCTAGAGGAGTAAATAATAATAATAATAATAATAATTCATTTAATTATTCCTACCTTATCTCATTTGTTTAGCCACAATTATATAGTTTCAAGTATTCCTATCAAATGCTAATAATTTATACTCAATTATATGGTTTCGAGTAAATAATGATAAACATTTGAAAACAATGATATCTTCAGGTTCATCATCATCATCATGTCGTACCGCTAGCACGGATATCCCTGACCCTCTCTCGCCACTTTTCCCTATCGTTCATCGCCTCTGGCAGGTCTTCAGGGCTACATCCCGTATCCTCACATAGCTGCTGTATGTATGTTCGAACTGGTCGTCCTGCTTTTTCTCGGCCATATGTGGGGTCCATAGGAGTACATCACTTATGAGCTCATCTCTGCTTCTCCAGCAGTGTCCTGCGTGTCTGGTTCGTCTAACTCGGATAGTTTTCGTGATGAGAGGCAGGTGCTTTGTGGGGTGTTGCCGCCAGAACCTATTCAATATTTCTCGCAACATTCTTGTGTAATTGCCGTCTAGCTTCTTTTCCAGCCGTTTTGTTAGCGCATCCATACTGCAGTATCAATACGACAGCTGCCTCGAAGAAACTGCGTTTCATTTTATCGGTCAGGTTTGATTTCCATATGATCGATAGCTTATCGATAGCTGTCCATGCTTTCGTTAGCCGCGTGTCGATGTCTTTTTCGGTTGATGAGACACTAAAATAAAAGGAAGCGGGTTTAGCGTAACTTTTATCGTTGTAGGAAAGGGATTCGGTGAACCGAGTTCAAATCATGGAAAAGGCTGTGTGTGTTTCACTTCGTGTTCATGCCTTTGGGAAAAGCATGGATTCATCTGCTCTCGCCCAAATAGGGGTAAATAGTGGGAAAGACTTGATACTATTGTCTTGTAAAAGCAACCAGTAAGGGAGAAGGAAAGCACTGAATTCAAACCAGCTGTACTCCGCTAAAAAATTGACCTCAGGTCACATTCTATTCGTGGTGGAGGAGTTCGTTAAATACATACATAATGTAGGTAATCAGCGAACAGTTTTATGGTTTCAAGTATTCCCAACTAATACTAACATTTTTCAAACGGATATAAAAGTAAACTTCTTTATCTTTTAATTGATTTAATTATTCCTGTCTTATCTCATTGAAATATATTTCTATTCAGAATGTTTCTGTTGTGTAGTGGTTAACGTGTTGGGCAGTGACATCGGAGTAAGGGAGTTCGAACTCCAGTCGCACTTTCATGTTCACTTTTGGACGGATATCCTTGGGGAAGGCATGAACCCTCTTATCCCCCAAGCTATGGGTTGAATAGTATTACTACTATTCTTTTACAAGAATAGCTTTTGCTTCAAATAATTCATTATGGTTAATATGTCATTGAACAAAAAAACCCAAATTAAACACGATTCTGTCAGATGGGGCTGTAGAATACACGACTGCATCTCCGCAGAGGGGTTAAATACCTCTTCCAACGAGAGTCCTGTGTATGACACTAAACACTCTGATAGTGAAGCTTCACTCCTGTAATTCTGGGGAATGTAGAGTAACCCTTAATTCCCATTACTTCCAGGTCCACTCTGACCGGATTGGTAGCAATTGTTTGGGTCCCATGTATAGATCAAATAAAACTGTTTAAGCATTTAACTCTGTTCAAAGAAATGATTGATGTTAAATGGAATTGGTAGCGTTACATAATGACGCTTTAAACTATTTAACTGTGTGAAAAAAATTGAATTATTGGTATTACATAGCAATACTTGTATCTATTTAACTGTGTATAGATGAATGAACTGTGTCAAATAAAATTATTAGTTTTAGATTGCAATATCTTAAACTACTTAACTCTATGCCAGTTCTGGCTCGTTTAAATATGTTATCCACAAATTGTGCGCTTACATATCATATATTTGAAGAAAATTTGAAGTTTAATGAGACCGATATATTGTAAAAAGAAGAAAACGGAAAGAAAAAAAAAATAGATGAGAAAATTCATTAATAATATTTGTTAAAATCCTTGCGCAGTCAGCTGGGGCTGTAGAATACACTGACTACACCTCTGCAGAGGGTTAAGACCCCCCCTAACGAGTGTCCTCGTATATGACACTAAACAATCTGATGGTGAGGTTCCAGCAGTGCTGGAGCTTTGGGGAATGCAGAGTACCCCTTCATTGCCATCGCTCCCAGGTCCACGCTGGCCCGGAGTGGTAGCACCTGATAGGTTCCTATCTATGGGCTAAATAGAACTAACAGCATACTAATGCTAAAATGAATTGTTTGAGTAAACTGAATAGCTTGAAATAGAAATGTTTTTGACAATTAAACCTTACGTACATTTAAACAGCGTTCTTATGCTTAATTGAATCATTTGAAATAGAACTGTTTTTCGACATTAAAACTGTATTTACACTTAACTGAATTGTTACATATAACTGCTTGAATAGTTTGAAATGGAAATGTTTTTGACATTTAAACTGTGTACTTATGCTAAACTGAATTGTTTTAAATAGAACAGATTATTTACATAAAAATGGATTTGGCGTTAAATAACCTACAAAGGTTGATATGCCATAAAACCCAACAAACCAACCAAACCAGTTAAAGTCCATTGACGCTTCCAAGATATGAAATTACGAAAATTTCATGTGGAAGGTATATCTTGAGAAAATATTTTAGGTCATCTTCAGGGTGGGAATTCTGAAGATGATATCTTTCTCTGATATTTTTCTCTCAAGTTCAATAAGCTCATATAAGAAGTTACCTTTTTGTGGGGTGGGTGGGAATGAAATTACCATGAGCCTGTTTCTGTTGCTTCTCTTTTGGCATCTGTACAATATAAAAATCCTGAAGAAGACTGTCGGGCCATGTGGTCATACCAGGAACAACATAGCTGAAATGAGCATCAGGACCAACCAACCAACCAACCTGCCCAAAACAAATAAGAATAAAATAAAATAAAAATGAATAAATAAGATAAAAAAATAGTATTAAAAAAACCCGATTTGAAACCATTAGGATAGCGTACCATAAATTCTGTGCCCTAAGTTTTTTCAGCAACCCTGACTGTGACTTGTACTGATTAACCCTAAAGTTGATGGTTTTTTGTGGGGAGGAAACGCTGACATGGCACGCTGAGAAAAGCAAGGCGAAATTCTACGTCAGTCGCCCTGCTGGTTTCACGGTAGTAAACGTCTCTGGGAGCCAAATTATTATTTATTTTTTTCTTTTCTTTATTTTAGGATTTTAACTTAGTCTCCTATTCGTCTCTTGTGTGACTGTTTAAAATGATAAAATTTTGCTGTTGATTTGATACCTATAGTATATAGAATATATAGTATATAGTATATATTTAAACGAATAATAGTATATAGTATATAGTATATATCTAAAAGAATAATAGTATATAGTATATAGTATCTATCTAAAAGAATAATAGTATATAGTATATAGTATATATTTAAATGAATCATTGTCATCGATCACCAAAATGTACCCGTTATCTACGCAAAATTTATCTTGGGTAGCATTTTTAAGTTGCCTGAATTTCTCAGATAAAGCAGTGACATTAATATTTGGCCAGTTTTTCTTTCACCTTACTTTTTGGTGATATTCATCGCAGCCTTAATCCAGATGGTGCCATCTCCTTTTTAAATGGCAAGTCTATGAGATTATTAGACCTGTTCGTACCACTCGAAAGCAATATCTCCTCTTTAGAAAGCGATGCCAACGTACATGTACGTAGAGAATTGACTTTTATGGACAGATTAACGACAATATGGAAGTCTCTGGTAAAAATAAAACGGGAATCCTTCCAAGCTGTAACTGTTTCAGTACTATTGTATGGTTGCACTTCTTGGACTTTTAATAAATACCAGGAGAAAAAAATAGCTAGACTGGAACTACACAAGGATACTGCGAGCTGTTTTGAACAAATCCTAGAAACAACATCCTAAAAAGCAGTTGTATGATCACTTACCTCTCATCTCACAAACCATCCAAGTAAGACGAGCATGACATACTAGTCACTGCTGGAGAAATAAAGCCGAACCCAAAAACAACGTTCTCCAATGGACTCCTACACATGGACACACCAATGTTGGGTGACCAGCTAAAACTTACATTCATCAGCTCTGACTTACCAAGAGCGATGGCTGATAGGGACAGATGACGAGAGAGAGAGAGAGAGAGAGATAGAGAGGGGTGGAATTCGCGTTGTCATCAGAACTTGATGATGATGACGATGATGATGATTATTTTTTTTATTTCGATTCATACCGGCTAATTTAATGGTCGTAGAATGTAAAATCGACCCGAGATTTGTGATTGAAAAATACAACACAAAATAATATGAAAGATAAACTAGTAAAAATTGATAATCTTAACTATTTTAGAGGAATCCGATTTTCGATTTAGATTACAATAATCCAATTCTTGTATTTATGTTGCAACAATGCAATAAAAATTATTACTTTAGATAATCCTTTTCAATTATTATCATTTGAGAGTTTTCACAACAGTGTTACCCAATGGTTTCTCATTAGAGTCTGAGTGACAGCAAGTCTTCTCAAGTGTCCCGGACTTTTCTCAGTATTCCGGCCGATCTCAATAATACTATAGTTTGGATGGTCTCCACTCGTCCTCTAGTTTCCAAGTTCTCCAGTCCCTGTACCAATCCTATGGTGACTGTACCAAGTACGCCAATTAAAACTGATATCACCGTCACTTTCATGTTCCACAAATTTTCAATTCCCTGGCAAGCTCAAGGTACTTATCTTTCTTTTCGCTTTCGTTCATTTTTATACTGGTCAGCCAGGATTACAAAGTCCACCATTCTGCAAGGTCTCTTTTTTTGTTGATTATTATAAGGTCTGGACGTCGGTCAAGATTAGGTTATCCGTTTGTATCTCAAAATCACAGAGAGGTTTGTGCGTCTCATTTTCCTGGACGGATTCTGGGTCGTACATATACCATTTGTTCGTATGGTCAAATTTAGACTTTTTGCATAATTCCCAGTGGATCCCCTTCCCCACCCAATCGTGTCTAGTCTTATCCTCTCTTCGCGCTAATTTACTGCATTCACTTATTATGTGATTGATCATTTCATCTCTATCACCATATCATGTACATCTGCTATTTTGTTGCGTCTTGTCAATTCTGACTTTGACATTGTCCTTATGGCGTTGTTTCGTGCTGCTATCTGATGAGATTCAGTTTCCCTCTAAAGGCTTCTCTTTCTTAGCCATGTCCAAGTTTTCTTGCGTGAGATATCGCTTGTTTGTCACTTGAGATGAACATAGAGTTGTTTTTCTTCCCATTTTTGTTTTCTGCTTATTTTGTTCTGTTAATGCCTGTGTTTATTTTTTGTGTGTAGTGGCCGTATTCAGTCTTCCTCCGATATTTTTTATGTAGCCTTCTACTAGTTGTATCGATGTATCGACGCTATCTTGAAGTGGTAAGATTTCTCAAAAAAAAAAAAAAAAGATTCTTCTTGGTGGATGTGCTTCAATTCAGTTTTGAGAATGTGAAGCCACCTATTCATTAAAATCACTCTAACATCCACTCCCTCCCGAAATCGTGGTAGCACTAAGAGTCTGTTTGAGATATAGTTTGATATATCAAGTATCAATGATCCTATTTAGGACTTAGATGGGTGACCTCTTAACAGGTTTGCGTACCAGACTAAGCAAAGCTCTCTAAATAACTAGACACTGTAGGACTATCGTAACATTTTCTTTTTTAGGCTATTTTCAGCCAGTCGTCCTGAGCGGAGACGCGCGAGAAGTGAGGGTAAAAGCATTAAATAACCTGTATTTTTTCTTTGATAGCATTAAATAACCATTAAAAAACATTATTTTTACTTTAAAAGAATTAAATAACCATTAAATAATCATTAATTTTCTTAAAAAGAAACCCAAATAGATTTTAAATAACCATTATTTTTCTTTAAAAGTATTAAATAGCCATTAGATAATCATTATTTTTTCTTTAAAAGTATTAAATAGCCATTAAATGATAATCATTTTTTCTTTGAAAGTTTTAAATAGCCATTAAATAATCATTATTTTTCTTTAAAAGGATTCGATAATAATAAAATTACTGTTTTTCTTTAAAAAGATTAAAATACCATTAAATAACCATTATTTTTTTCTTTATGAAAGCAATAAATGAAATTTGGTAGCTATAAAATAGATCAATTTATTCAAGGACAAAAAAAAAGTCACCAAACTTTCCAGTCCGTCCACTAAAAAACATCAAATAAAGACTAAAACAATTATCTCCCCAAAAGTCAGAACCAATCAAAGCAAAACTAAAAAAACGCATTGATAAATAAAGAAAACCCGTGCCAACACTAGAATGAACGATAAAAAAAAAAAAAAAAAACATATTCAAACTAACCCCAGCCAAACTCGATTGATAGCCCTCAACACCAGAAAAAAAATCTCCAAAAAGAATTAATTAACAATGCAATGCTCAGGGATCAACCAATTTCCTAAATGCATCCAAAGTAGAGATATTGAACCTGTCAGCATAATTGCCAACATCAATATATATATTGTCATCCACAGACAGATAGTTTCGTTCTATCAGAACTCTTCAGCGTGGCTAGACACGCAGGACGCTCGAAGCCGAGATCGAAACCCGTCCAAGCGGACCATGTTGGCTAAGGGAATTTTTAAGGTATTTATTTAGCAACAGCAGCAGCCACCGTTTATTTACATTTTTATACCCTATCGGCTACCAGAGTGCTCAATTCTTTGGAAGAGCTTTGCATTATGAGAGCGGCGGCCGACAATTCCTTCGCCAGAGTACTCAACCCCCATCGGGGAGCGTATATATATATATATATATATATATATATATATATATCTTGTATATATATATATATATAAGTAAAATTAAGTAAAATTGGCGACTGATGTTGAAGGCAACCCTAAGGCTCCCTTTTCAATAGCTACTACACGAAGATGTAGGAGAGGGCGCCTCTCCTTTACCTTGATTGCTCCTCTTTACCCTTGATATGTACCTTATAATGCTGAGCGTTAAGCAAGGAGGTATCAAGTACCATTTTTTTGAGTCTGGTATTGCTCGACCTGGGATTGAACCCCGGTATCTTAGGCCATAGGTGAACACTCTATCCCAGGTCAATATATATATATATATATATACATATATATATATATATATATTGACCACACTGAATAGTTCTGATAGAACGAAATAGTCTGTCTGTGGATGACAATATATACGCTTCCCCATGGAAGCGAAGGAATTTTCGGCCGCCGCACGCATAATGCAAAGCTCTTCGAAATAATTTAGCACTCTGGTAGCCGATAGGGTATAAAAATGTAAGCAAACGGACGCTGCTGCTGCTGTTGATAGATAAACACCTTATAATTCCCTTAGCTAACGTGGTAAGTCTAACGTAAAATTGAATGGGTTTCGATGCGGGCTTCAAGCATCCTACGTGTCTTGTCACACTGAAGAGTTCTGATAGAACGAAACAGTCTGTCTGTGGATGACAATATATATATATATATATATATATATATATATATATATATATGAAAATAATTGGCATTGACACACACACACACACATATTTATATTTCTTTTATAGTGATTAAAGAAAGAAAAATATGATTAGATATTTTCAAATAATGATTAACTTGTGTTGCTTTAAAAAGATAATTAAAGAGTAAATGATTGTTTAACAATTAATTTCAGTGGTTGATAATGAAAATGAATAAATAAAAACATTCGGTATGAAATGATGCGTCTAGGTTGGACATGCGAGAAAAAAGAAAGAAAAGAAGAAAAACCAACCAAACAAGCAAACAAGAAAATAAACAAACAAAAAACCCCGCAAAAATAAACAAACACCGTACTGTTATAAAATAAAAACCGTATTGTTATAAAATAACAACAGTACTGTTATAAAATAACAACCGTATTGTTATAAAATAACAACTGTACTCTACAAAAAAACGGCATAAAATAACACAACGTGTGTCCTTGCATAAAATGATTGTACAGATTTTTTAAAACCGTATATAAATGTAGAGCTTAATTTTAAACTGACTGCATTATAAAATAAGGATAGACAGGTATTAAAATCAAATAAACGAACAAGCAAAAATTAGAAATTATTACATAGACCATTATATATTACACTATTCTCTCTCAATATATATATATATATATACATATATATATATCAGCCCATTTTTCAGAGTGGGTAGGATGTTCGCAAATGGTCCTGGTTACCGGGGTTTAATCCAATACCAAAGACTCAAAAAATAGTACTTTATACCTCCTTTCTTTACACTCAGCATTACAAGGTACGTATCAAGGGTAAAGGGGAGCAATCCATTGAAACGATTACCACTCTTCCCTACATCTCAGTGTTGAAGCTATTGAAAAGGGGGCCTTCAGGCCTCGACTACAGTCACCAACTTTGATTTACTTATATATATATATATATATATATATATATCACTCTTTTCCTATCTACCTCTGCTTACTCATATCTATCAATCTATTTATCTATCTATCTAAAAAAAAACATGTGCATACACATAGGTAATTACACAATAGCAGCCATAAGTTAAGAAACGGAACAGCAACAAATATTTAAATGATTTTTACTTGAAAAAAATTGCATATACGTTTATGAAATTTTTACAAAATATACTAGGAACATATATGTATTTATTACAAAAAATGTTTTCAAAATTTTCTTTTACAGTAAATTAATAGTCAACTGAAAAAACAAAAATATACATTTTGCCTTAGTCAAAAGTGAGGGGACGCATCATAAATCATTATTAGATCAATATATAAGCTAAAGAAAAATTCAATATTTAGTGAATTTTCCTTTGCATTGGATTACTTCCTTGCATCTTCGACAACATGAACCAATTAACTTGTTACAAAAGGTGGTGGTGATTATTTCCCATTCTTCTTTCAGAAAACCCCATAAATCATTGATATTTTGAGGATGTCTGTTCTGAGCTTTCTCTCCTATGCTTTTCCATACATTCTCTTGAGTGTTCATATTTGGGCTTTTCTTTCCTTCTTAAGAAAATGTAACCCAGTTTTAGCTTTGTGGCAAGGCGCGTTGCGTTGCATGAATATTGGAGTTTCAACTGCCCCTTTGCGTAAATGAGGAAGAGCATGCGGGCAAAACGAACCATGGATCCTACTCCCGCTGAAGAAATCATCCCCTAAACCATTACGCTCCCTCCAAATTCCACAGTTTTCTTAGCGTTTCCCATTTTCACGTCATACAAACCTCTTATCATCAGATCCAAAGAAGTTGAATTTAGTTTCATCACTAAAGTGAACCTTTTCCCATTGATCCTCAGTCCACACACTATGCTCTGTGGCAAGAAGAACCTTTTGATTTTTCGTTGAAATTAGAGGTTTGTGATATGGAATCCGAGTCACAAATTTTTCTTATTTAACCTACGAGAAATAGTTTTTCTAGAGATTGGCTTTCCTGTTTGCTCACAAGATACTCGAGCAATAGACATTGCTGTATCGAAACGATCTTTTAAAGACATTTTAATATTCATCCGATCTTGCCGTTTGGTAGTCATAGGAGTCCTGCCAGTTCTCGGTTTTGGTCCAAGTGCCTTGTCTGCCTTAAATTTATTGATTACATGATAAACAACGCTTTTTGATTTTCGTACGATACCAGCAATTTCAGAATACGATTTGCCTTCGTGATTTCCTAAAATGAGTTTTTTTACTTCTCGAGTTAAACAATTATGTGCTTTCGCCTCCATCTTGCTTAGAAATAGTCCCAACGATGTGTGACAGTTGACTATAAATAAAAATTAGCAATCAAGTTGTTTAAAAGTTATCTCACCATCATCATTATCATGTCATGCCGCTAGCACGGATATCCCTGACCCTATCTCGCCACTTTTCCCTATCGTTCATCGCCTCTGGCAGGTCTTCAGGGCTACATCCCGTATCCTCACATAGCTGCTGAATGTATGTTTGTGCTGGTCGTCCTGCTTTTGCTTGGCCATATGCGGGGGTCCATAGGAGTACATCACTTATGAGCTCGTCTCTGCTTCTCCAGCAGGGTCCTGCATGTCTGGTTCGTCTAGCTTGGATAGTTTTCGTGATGGGAGGCAGGTGGCCGTATAGTTGGTGTCTTGTGGGTGTTGCCGCCAGGCCTTGTCCAATATTGCTCGCAGCATTCTTGTGTAATTGCCGTCTTGCTTCTTCTCCAGCAGTTTTGTCAGTGTCCATGTAGTGCATCCAGCAGTATCGACACGACAGCTGCCTGGAAGAAACTGCGTTTCATTTTATCGGTTAGGTCTGATTTCCATATGATCAATAGCCTATCGATAGTTGTCCATGCCTTCGTTAGCCGCGTGTCGATGTCCTTTTCGGTTGATGGGACGCTGCTTCCTAGGTAAGTGAATTTGTCTACTAGTTTAAGAGGGGTTCCGTCTAGTGTGGAGATGTCACCTGTTTGATTACAGCACGTATATATCTAAATTACTATAATTCAATAGCATTCCTTAACTTTTGACCACGGCAAAATGTATGTTTTAGTTTTTAAGTTCACTATTAATTTACTGTAAAAAAAATTTAGAAAACTTTATATGTAATAAATACATATATGTTCCAAGTATTTTTTAGGAAAATTTCGTACACGTAAATGCAATTTTTTTCAAGTAAAAATCATTTAAATATTTGTTGTTGTTCTATTCCTTAACTTATAGCCGGTACTGTACATAAGCTACTAGACACTAACATGATTATTTATGAGCTCCTTGGGTTTGGTAATACTTAGCGAAGTCCTCAAGCTGATTATTGTTTGTGAGTTCGATTCTTACTAAGTGCCACATTTTTCTCTCCTTGTGCCAGACTAAGTTAAATTTAGCAAATGACTACATGCCATGAATGACAATAAAGGAAATGGTAATTTCCTTCATTGACACTTTCCTGAAATTTCAATTTGCAAATTTGCTGTTACAGGAAATTCTTGAGGTAGAAATCTTCCTTATATATATATACTTGTGTATGTGCGTGCGTGTGTGTGTGTGTGTGTGTATATGTATATGAGTGCAATTATATTTTCATAAATTAAAATACCAAGCAAGATATGATAAACGTTCAGCTAAAACATCCGATTTACCAAGAGTTGCCGGAAGGGCAGTCGATGTATCTACATCAAAATTGGTGAGAAAAGCCTAAAGTATTAGTAAACAAGTGCTTCCTTGAATATGTGTAATTATTATTAAAAAAACAAAACAAAAAAAACTAGTCTCAGAATATTATAAATTTTACCATATTTTTACAGTTTGCAAGTTATTCTAATAGTAGCACCGAAGAAATACTCCTTACCCAATCGGCAGTGGTGGCTGTAGAATACACCGATTGTTTCTCTGCAGAGGGGTAGAACCCCGCCGCCCAACGAGTGTCCTATGGCCCAGTCGGCAGGGGTGGTAGAATACGCTGACTGCTTATCTGCGGAGGGGTAAGACCCCAACCCCACAAATGTCCTGGATATGACACTAAAAAATCTGATGGTGAGGTTCCAGTAATGCTGGAGCTTTAGTGAATGCGGAATGCCCCTTCATTGCCATCGCTCCCAGGTTCACTTTGCCCCAGAGTGGTAGCACCTGATAGGGTCCTATATATTCGTCAAATAGAACTAAATTGTGTTCTTGCGCTATACTGACTTGCTTAAAATAGGACTGTTTTTTGAATGCTAAACTCTATTGTTTGAAATAGAATTGCTTACTTGTATAAAAATGGATTTGGTATTAAATAACCTACGAAGGTTGATATGCCATAACAAACAAATAAACAAAAATAAGAAATACTCCAGCAATATAGAGTAAATGTTAATGTCTTTCTTTTTTTCTTTCTTTCTTTCTTTCTTTCTTTCTTTTTGGTTTCGTATCTCCCCGCTTTTCTGGTCACATCTGTCTATCTCTACATATTTGTCTATGTCAACGTATCGATCGATCTCAGTTTCTTTCTTTCTTTCTTTCTTTCTGGCTTCGCATCTCCCCGCTTTTCAGGTCACATCTGTCTATCTCTACATATTTGTCTATGTCAACGTATCTATCGATATTTCTTTCTTTCTTTCTTTCTTTCTTTCTTTCTTTCTCGGTATGTTCGTTGGTTTGTTTGTTATCTATCTATCTATCTATCTATCTATCTATCTATCTATCAATTGAAGTAATGTCTGTTAGTTTTGTTATCAGCAGATGTTGAATAAACAATTAAGAGGTGATCTGTTTTGTCTATTAACTATATTAACTTTGCATCTTCAATTAAATCAGCAAGTATTTTTATGCATGTATACTGAAAATAAGAAAATTAAAAAAAGAGAGAAATAATGAGAAATTAATACGATATTATTTTCTGTAAAATATGCAAATCTAATGCAATATTCGGCTGTTTAGTTTTGATTTTTTTTATTTGCCGATGCATTAAAAAAAACATCAATCATTGTTCTAGCAACACTTGTTTCACCATCTTAAAGACCTGATAAAGGTTTACAAAAACCGAAACGTTTTAACGTTGACTTGCCTTTATAATATATCCTTCAATTTTGGATTACTTTGTTTTTCTAGTTTCTTCTATCTATACATCTATCTATCTTTCTATCTTGCTGGCTAGCTAGCTAGTTAGCTAGCTATGTCTTTCTGTTTGTATATATACACTAGAAGATACACGTAAAATATTTTGCCGATCAACATAAAAGATAAATTTTATCTCTAGAGTTGTTGGTTCATTTCACAAGAAAAAAAAAACATAATTCCCAAACAACTTAGTTTTCTGACTCTTTTCGGTGCCAGTGTATATGCGAGAATATATGTATGTATAGTCCTGCATGAATTTTTCTAAATTAGCTTTTATAATATGGTAGATCTCTTTATATTCTTGTCTAACTAAAACTTTCTTGTACTGTCGATCTGTTTATACTCGTGTGTAAATAAAATTTCAAGGTAAGGTAGATTCCTATATATTCTTATCTAAATATCACTTTATAATAAGTTAGATATTTATATATTCCTGCCTAAATAACACTTTACAATAAGGTAGATATCAATATATTCTTGCCTAAATAAAACTTTATAGTAAGCTAGATTCCTATATATTCCTGTCTAAATAACACTTTATTGTAAGCTAGATTCCTATATATTCGTGTCTAAATAACACTTCAGGTAGATATTCATATATTCCTGACTAAATAATACTTTATAGTAAGGTAGGTATCTCTATATCCCTGTCACAAAAATATTTATAGTAAGAGATATTTCTATTTATCTTCAATCATACATGATATTTTATCATAAGATAGAGCTCTATATTCTTGTCTAAGTAATACTTTGTTGTTATATCGATCGATATATGATCTTGTCTAAATAATATTTCATGGTATGGTAAATCTCTATCTATTCCTGTCAAAATAATACTTTACTACAACGTTGATCTCTCTATTCATGTCACTAGAATAATCACAGGAAGGTACATTTCTGTAAATTCTTTCCAGAATAATATTCTACCATTAGATCCCTCTATATTCGTGTCTAAGTAATACTTTGTAGTATTTGTCGATCTCAATACACTCTTGTCTGAATGATATTTTATAGTAAGGTAGATTTCTATATTCCTGTCTCGTATTGAGGTGCATTTTTATACATAACAACTCAATAACTGAATAACACTCAATCATACGATAAATCTCTCTATATTCTTGTCTTAATAATCCTTTGTAGCATGGTCGATCTGTAAATACTCTTGTCTTGTAAATACTCTTGTCTAAATAATAAGTTATGGTAAGATAGGCAAACAATAAACGAAGTGAGTGGAAGGAAAAGCACAGCCAAAGCAAAACTGAAAGCGGCAAACCAACAAGAAAGAATTAAACTGTGGAAACAACATTTTGAAAATTTACTAGCTAACCCTCCGAACATTACGCAGGAACCGATCACCACAATTATCAGTAAGCAATTAGACATTAAACTAAGGCCGTTCACTAAAGAAGAACTCGACTCGGTTCTTAGAAAAATTAAAAATAGAAAAGCTGCAGGGCTTGACGAGATTCCCCCAGAAGTGTGGAAGACGAGACAATTCGATGACATATTGCTCCGACACTGCAACGCAGTTTATAACCAAAATCCGATAGACAGATGGACGAAGGGATGCATCCCCCCTTCCCTAAAAAGGGTGACCTCGGATTAGCCAAGAACTATAGAGGTATAAAACTCACATCCATAGCAGCCAAAATCTACAATGTCTTACTACGAAACCCCATAGTACTCCAAATCGACAAAATCCTGTGGAAAAACCAAAATGGCTTCAGAAGAAACAGGTCCACGACCTCACAAATATTGACCATTCGTAGAATCCTAGAAGGCGTGAGAGCAAAAAACTTACAGGCGACATTACTATTTGTCGATTTTACCAAGGCCTTCGATTCTATTCACAGAGGGAAGATGGAACAAATACTACTAGCATACGGCCTACCAGAAGAAACCGTAACAGCAATAATGATTCTCTACAGAAACACCAAAGTGAAAGTACGTTCACCGGATGGAGACACAGATTACTTCGACATTGTAGCAGGGGTACTTCAAGGGGACACGCTTGCCCCATACCTCTTTATCATCTGTCTAGACTACGTACTTAGGACATCGATCGATAACATTAGGGAAAACGGCTTTGAGCTGACAAAGAAAAGAAGCAGAAAGTACCCCGCAAAAACAATTACCGACGCCGACTACGCCGACGACATAGCGCTACTGGCCAAAACACCCAACCAAGCCGAAACACTACTGCATAGTTTGGAACGAGCCGCTGCAGGCATTGGACTCCATGTCAATGCACAGAAAACTGAATTTATGTACCTTAATCGGAAAGGCGACATCTCCACACTAGACGGAACCTCCTTGAAACTGGTTGACAAATTCACCTACCTAGGAAGCAGCGTCTCATCAACCGAAAAAGACATCGACACACGGTTAACAAAGGCATGGACAGCTATCGATAGGCTTTCGATCATATGGAAATCAAACCTGACCGATAAAATGAAACGCAGTTTCTTCCAGGCGGCGGTCGTGTCGATACTGCTGTATGGATGCACTACTTGGACGCTGACTAAACGGTTGGAGAAGAAGCTCGACGGCAATTATACAAGAATGTTGCAAGCAATATTGAACAGGTCCTGGCAGCAACACCCCACACGGCACCAACTGTACGGCCACCTACCACCTATCACGAAAACTATACAAGCTAGACGAACCAGACATGCCGGACACTGCTGGAGAAGCAAAGACGAGATCGTAAGTGATGTGCTCCTGTGGACCCCCGCATATGGCCAATCAAAAGCAGGACGACTAGCTCGAACATTCATACAACAGCTATGTGATGATACGGGATGTAACCCCGAAGTCCAGCCGAAGGCGATGAATGATAGGGAGACGTGGAGAGAGAGGGTCAGGGATATCCGTGCTAGCCGCACGTCATGATGATGATGATGAAGGTAGATTTCTATATATATTCTTGTCTAAAAGAGACTTTATTTGTAAGGTTTTTTTTTACATTTTTTGTTTCTTATTTTTTGATATATAAACCTTTGGAAGTTATTTAATTCTAAAGTCATCTTCATAGGAGGACAGTAGTACTACGATGTAGTTAATAGCTAGCAAGAAAAGTTGTTAATTCTATGTCTAAAGTTTTAAGTTCAAAAGTACACGTATTTTGAATTCACTTACAATGATATCTCACTTCAGTACGTTAGCCACTGCCCGACCGGAAATCACAAAGGTAGATTTCTATACATTCTTATCTAAATGATATTTTATTGCAGGACAGTATCTCAATATATTCATATGTAAATGATATTTCATTGTAAGATTTCTGTATATTCGTGGTGTATTCAATAAGTTTCCAGACTTTTTTGTTCAGGCATTTAAAATTGTCTTAGTCTCTTGAAAATTCACTATTTTATTCCTATACATCTTATGAGATGACTGACCAGTTTTTATGATTTCAGGTTCAAATGAACAGCCACAGAAGCAATTGGAATACACCCTACTAAAAACTGATTGTCACAGCTGGTGAATTTCAAAAATGCAATCTGGACGTGAAGAAGAACGATATGCAATAAAATTCTGTTTTAAACTTGGAAAAAATGCCACAGAAACGTAAGGAATGCTTCAGACTGCTTTTGGAGCATCTTGCATGAATCGAGCATCAGCTTTTGAGTCGCATAAGAGACTCAAGGAAGGCAGGGAGTCTGTGAGGGATGATGAGAGGTGTGGAAGGAGTAAGGAAGTCAATACACCACAGTTGACTGACCAAAGGGTTAGGGTTAGGGTTACTATGTTGAGGTTTTAAGGGAGTTCAAGAAGAGATTCCTTGGGAAGGGGCCAGCACTCTTCAAATCGGGTCAGTGGCATTTCCACCTGGACAATGCCCCAGTCCACAACCATCCTTGTCACAGACTATTTGACCAAGACGGGCATCAAGACAGTTCGTCAGCCTCCCTATAGTCCAGACCTTGCTCCCTGTGACTTTTGGTTATTTCCTAAGCTCAGAGGCTGCTGTTATGAGACAATTGAGGAGATGAAAGAGACTGCCACGAAGGTCATTGACACGCTCACACAGAGGACTTCCATAGGGCCTTCCAGAAGTTGTTGGAACGGTACAACAAATGCATTGCAGCCGGAGGAGATTACTTGGAAGGGGACTAGAGTTTCATGTGTGTACTATCAATAAAAGTGCCCATACGAAAAAAGTCTTGAAACTTATTTAATGATCCTAGTTTTTATCTAAATAATATTTTATTGCAGGACAGTATCTCCATGTATTCCTGTGTAAATGATATTTCATAGTAAGTTTTCAATACGTTCTTATCTAAATAATACTTTATTGTTGGATAGTTTCTCTGTGTATTCTTGTCTAAATAATAATATTGCAAGGCATAATTCTGTATATGCTGGTTTAAATTTAGCTATTGAACAGTGGACAAGTACTTGAAACGATGGTTTTTAGACCATTCTCGTCATTCGTTGCATTTTGAATGATGATCGGGGCAAATGCTTAAAGGGTTTAAAAAAGATTACATGCTGTTTACTTCGAGATAATCTCCCAAAGGCGTTTGAAATAAAATTGGGACAATGGGGGTTATTAGGAAAATTGATTGCTTAATGGATTTGGGTCTAATACGCTGAGTTATTTTCTTTTCATGAGTCGTCAAATCCTTAAAAAATTGCTTTTCATATTATTAAATAGATTCGACAAATAGACAAAAACACCAACAAATACACACACGCGCTCGCGCAGAGAGAGAGAGAGAGAGAGAGAGAGAGAGAGAGAGGTGGGGGGGGTGGTGAAGAGAGAGAATGAAGAGAAAAAGAGTGCGGGGAAAAGTTTGGCTTCGCTTGCTTTATTTGTTGAACGGCATATCAACTCCTTATGGGTTATTTAATGTCGAAATTTGATTCATTTGTAAATGTTTTATCACAATAGGAAAAGAGAGAGAAAAAGAACATAAGGAGAGAGAGAGAGAGAGAGAGAGAGAGAGAGAGAAAAAGAGAGAGGGAGGGAGATTTGGTTGGTTGGTTGGGTTTATGGCATACCAACTACTGTAGGTTATTTAATACCAAACCCTGTTTATATATCAATATTAAGTATATGATTTGTAATCACATCTTGTTGAAAACATTTTTAAACGAACCTGAACTTATTTTTTTGTTAAAAAACAGGAGACAATAGCGTAACGGTTATAGGCGTTGGTTCCCTAAGCTTTCTAAGGAGACAATCATCCGGGGGTTGCAGGTTCAATTCTGACTGTAGGCGAGTAACAATACAGGAATACTTAACTCTTGTACCCGGTTATGGCTAACGGAATCAGAACAGGCGACCCTCGTGGATTCAATAAAGGACGTAGTTCGAAGTTCCGTGAAGGTCCCCAAGTTCAACAAACACCTGAAGAAGGCCGGAGGACATATCGGCCGAAAAGTTGTGGAAACAACAATAATGATGAAGACAATAGTCCGAAAACGCTTAATGATAAAAAGTTAAATGGTTTCAAATATCTCTATCCTATACAAATATTTGAATTTACAATTAGTCATTTACTTAGACAAATTTAAATGGTTTCAAGTATTGGTTATTGATAATAACAATTTAATACCAGTCATTTGTTTGCATACATTTACATAGATGTATATATATAATTTGTAAGTGAATATTTCGTTGGAAATTTCATTTTTAAATGAGTTAGAACTAATTTGTTTGCACACTAGTATTGCTATTGATTCTACACAGTTAAATGGTTTCAATTATTTCCATCGAACACAAATAATTCTATTCAATATCTATCATTTTGTTGCAGACAGTAAAGTGTTTACAAGTATTGCTATTTAACTCTAATTATTTTATTAAGCCATTAGCCTAATGAGTAGAATGTTCACCAACAGTCCGGGAGACCGAGGTTTAATCCCAGGTCGAGTCATACCAAAAACTCCAAAAATGCTACTTGATGGCACCTTGATAAGCACTCAGCACTTTAAGGTGTGGATCAAGGGTAGAGTGGAGCAATCCTGGGAATGGAGTAGCGCCCTACCCGACACCATGGTGTAGTGGCTATTGGAAAGGGAGACTTCGGGTCACTCTCGACTAAGGTCACCAACTTTACTTACTCTATTAAGTACTATTCATTCATTGGCACACAGTCAAGTATCGCAAAAGGATTAATTTTTGGGGGGACACTGTTAAACAGTTTTAAGGGTTACTATTTAACACAATTATATTCAACATTTCTCATTTGTTTATACATAGTTAAATGGTTCCAAGTATAGTTCTATTTGACCCATTGATAGGACCTCATCAGGTACTACCACTCCGGGTCAGAGTTGATCTGAGAGCAATTGCAACGAAGTGGTACTCCACATTTCCCAAAAGTCCAAGGCTGGAGACTCGCCCTTTGAAGGTTTAATGTCATATCCACAGTACAGAGATGCAGTCGGTGGGCTAGAGAGAGAGAGAGAGAGAGAGAGAGAGAGAGAGAGAGAGTAAATAGGGAGAGAGAGAGAGAAATAGGTTTTGTTTTGCTTATTTGTTTAATAGTATATCAACTCTTTATAGGTTATTTGTTGGTGAAATTTTATTATTTTTAAGGTTTCATTGCATGTTTCTTTTGTCATTTATCATTTGTTGGCACATAGCAAGTATTCCTATCCAATACAAATAATTTGTTACTGTATAATGTGACTCTTTCAGACTTGAGTATTTTACTTAAAGTCACACCATAAGTAAGATAAAAAAGAAACTTTGTGTATTTAGATAGATGGTCAGAGCTAGGCTTAAGCCTTCAATTTTCATCTGTGAAAGATCTCAAAAAATTGAATAACACGGTATTTGTACACGGTATTTGTAAAGCGTAGGTTAGGGTCGGTTTCTTTTTTACCGACATATCAACCTTTGTGGGTTATTTAATGCCAAAGCCATCTTTTCCTGGTCGGCTGGGGCTGTAGAATACACCGACTGCCTCACCGCAAAGGGTAAGACCCCCCCCGTTTCTCTCTGACCCGAAGTTAAACAATCTGATGGTAAGGTTCCAGTAATATTGGAGCTTTGGGGTGTAACCCTTCATTGCCATCTCTCATAGGTCTACTCTGCCTCGGAGTTGTAGCACTTTATAGGGTCTTATCTTATGGGTCAAATAGAAGTAAACAGTGTAGATAAGCTAAACTGAATTGCTTGAAATAGAACTGCTTTGATATTTAAACTGCATTCTTATGCTAAACTGAATTGTTTTAATT
Source organism: Sepioteuthis lessoniana (assembly GCA_963585895.1). Taxonomy (NCBI): domain Eukaryota; kingdom Metazoa; phylum Mollusca; class Cephalopoda; order Myopsida; family Loliginidae; genus Sepioteuthis; species Sepioteuthis lessoniana. The sequence continues at coordinate 92,694 of CAUZXS010005542.1, read as the reverse complement.
AAAAATTGTTTTCACATTTAGCTCTGTGTTTGCTCAGTCGGCTGGGGCTGTAGAATATACCGACTGCTTCACTGTAAAGGGGTAAGACTTCCTCAACGAGAATCCTAGATATAACACTAAACAATCTGATAGTAATGTTCCTGTAATGCTGGAGCTTTGGGAAATACTGAGTACCCCTTCATTGCCATCGCTCCCAGGTCTATGCTGGCTCGTAGTAGTAGCACCTGATAGGGTCCTATCTATGGGTAAAAAAGAACTAAACTGTGTACTTATGCTAATTAAATTCCTTGAAATAGAACTGGTTTTGTATGCTAAACTGAATTGTTTGAAATAGAAATGTTTATATGTATAAGATTAATGACCGACAATGGTTGATATGTCATAACCACCAACCAAGCCAAACCAAACCAAATATATTCTTGAAAAGAACAGTAATGATACTATTCAACCCGCTTGTGGAGATGAGGAGGTTCATACAATTCCTGAATAGTATTAGTTCGAAAGTAAAGGTAGTACTAGAGTTCGAACTCGCTTACTTCGAGGATGCAGTCCAGTACTTCCGTCATTATACCACTTAGTTTCTTAATGCATCGCTATTTTATTTTGAACATTTATAATGTTTTAGCTTACAAAAACAACCCAGTCTGCAGGGGCAATAGAATACACCGACTGTATCTCTGCAAAAGAGTAAGACCCCACCAACGAGTGTCCTGTATATGATACTAAACTATCTGATGGCGAGGCTCTAATGTTGGGGCTCTGAGAAATGTGGACTACGCCTTCATTGCCATTATTTCTAGTTTCTCTCTGACCCGAAGTTAAGGTTCCTCATATCGGTCAAATACAATTGTTTGATCATTTCTTATATTTGAAACAATTTATCTGTATGCAGACAAATGATTAATATTAAATAGAATTATTAGTATTACGTAACATTATGTGAAACCATTTTAATATCTGTATATGAAACTATTAGTTTTAGATAGCTCTAATTAAAACTATTTGTGTGTAAACAATAAATATCAATACTCGAAACAATTTAACAAACGCAAACAAATGATTATTATTAAATTGAATTATTAGATTTAGATAACAATACTTGAAACCATTCATATTGTCTGCAGATAGAACTATTTGTTAGACAGCACTAGTTAAATCTATTTGTGAAGAAACAATAAATGGTAATACGTGAAACCATTTAACTGTGTGCAAACAAATTAGTTCTTGCTCGTTTAAAAGTATTGTATAGCAACAAACAATCCATTTGTAATTCACACACACACACACACACACACACACACACACACAAATACAAACACAAACGGCCGGCTCATTGGTCTAGCGGGTAGAGTGCTCATTAGTGGTCCGATAGACCTGGGTTCAATACCAGGTCGCGTCATACCAAATACTTTAAAAATGGTACTTGATTCCACCTTACTTAAGACTCAGCAGTATAAGGCACGTATCATGGGTAAAGTGGAGCAATCCAGGGAAAGGAGAAGCACCCTCTCCTACACCTCGATGTAGTAACTATTGAAAAGGGAGCATTCTGGTTACCCTCGACTACGGTCGCCAACTTTACTTTAAACCGGCACATTGGCCCAGTGGATAGAGTGTTTGCCAATGATCAGGGAGACCTATGTTCAATCCCAGGTTGCATCATACAAAAGAATTTAAAAATGGTACTTGATACATCCTTGCTTAACACTCAACAATATAAGGAACGTGTCAAGGGTAAAGTGGAGCAATCCAGGGAATGGAGTAGGGTCCTCCCCTACACCTCGGTGTAGTAGCTATTGAAAAGGTAGCCTTCTGGTCACCCTCGACTACGGTCGCCAACTTTACTTTTTTTTACTTACTATATATATATATATATATATATATATATATATATATATATACAAGATTGGGAATTAAATAATCCACAAGGGTTGATATGCCATAAAACCCTGTTAACTAACTAACTTACAAAATAAAATGCTTTATCTAATTTCATTGTTTTCTAATTTGCGAACTGAATGCCAGTAGAATTTTCGAGGAGTTGTAAAATCTGTGAAATCAAAGCGTATAAAAACCACTTTAAACCTTTTAAAGATTGTTGTTTCTCTTCGTGTGCACGAGGATTCACCCCCCTCATTTTCCTTCTGAGCATGCGCATGCGTTTGTACAAGGCTCAATATAATTACATTCATATTGATATTAAATTACTCACACGACGCCAATCCACGTGGATTAATTAAAGAAATCATTTTGCTTGTTATTTCCTCTTTTATTTCTCGTTTGCAGGGAGGCATTACCAAGCTAACAGCTGGATTGGCAAGCCACTTGTAACTTTGTAACAGTTTCTTTGTTTTAAGTCTCTAGGAAGAGCATGTGGCACACAAAATGGATTCGGCGAGTCAGGTTCAATTTCTAGACGAGGCTGTTTAGGTTTCACTTCGCGCTAGTGCCCTTAAGAAAAGGCTTGTAATTATGTCTTCTCCCCTTTCCAGCTATGGGTAAAATAGGAAAAGCAGACAGGCCTCTCTAGTCTTGACAGGGGAATAGTTTAGGAGAAAGAAAAAAAAAATCCTGAATTAAAGACCTGAGGAGTGTTATTTACAATTTTTTAGATGAAGCTTCTTAATTTTTATCATTTAGTGTATTCGGCATATTATCTCCATCTTTATTGATATATTAACAACGTTTCGGTCGATGTATCCTTTGGCCTTCGTGTGATGTGTTAAAACCCAAAATATTTGGAACAACAAAATATAACAGGAAACAGTTAAATATATTTTTAACACAACAATATTCTTTTTTATTTTTCGTTGACCAGGATACAGCAGGATTGGGTTGGATAAGCAATTTACTGTCAACAAATGGTGTGTTGTCAAGCAACCATCTTGTTGTCTGATTCTATACTTTTTTTCGCGAAGGGTCAGTTATTCGTTGGGGGAGATAACTCCCCCCTTAACAAGGTGTTTCATGTTGAACTTGGGAGCCTACACCAAAAATTTGAACTGAACCCCTTATTTAATCCACGGGGGTAGCTTGTTCCAATTCCGTAAGCCGTAACTGGGTACAAGTGTTAAGCTACAGTAAATATTGTTATTTACCTGTAGTCAGGATTGAACCTGCAACCTCTAGATGATTTCATTTGGAAGTTCATTAATCAAACGCCTATATCCTGCTGGACACGTAACAAAACGCTGCATTACAATCAATCCCAGTGGATTAAATAATGGGTTCGTTTCGAAGTACCGTGTAGACCCACGAGTTTGAAAAGAAAGACCTAAAGAAGGCCGAAGTATGTATCGGCCGAAAAGTTGTGAATATAACTCTAAATATTAAATCAATAGAGCAAATACTTTAAATGATACAAACTGAGGAGTGTTATTCCTGAGAATCTTTCTTGAACCATTCTCGATATCAGCTCATCGAAAAGTGGGGCTAGCGTTACAAAAACTTTCAACCATTCTGTTTTCTCTCAGATACAGATAAATAGTCATTCTCTTTCGTAATTGTAGAGGAAGCCATCTCGGACAAGGAAAATTTTGAATTCAAAATTAGCTGAGTCCAGGGATTCTTTCGTGCTACTTGTACCTTGTACATGTGTAATATAATGGCCGAGGGATTTCGTTTTATGCCTATGGGTTTAGTTAGGCTGAGAACCTTTCACTCAGTGCATGGGTTAGCTAGGTGCAACATGAACGTAGGTGTTTACGCGCGAGCGCGCGGAGCGGACGTGTCATTCAGAGATGTCAAAATAAAAATCCCAGATAGGGGGATGTGAATGACGTCATGCACCGGAAGCACGTGGAGTATTTTGGGAGATTTGAAAAAGTCAGTTGAGTTGAGTTCCTGGCTCGGAAGAAGGCGGTTGACTTTCGCTAGCTCGTCGAAGTCAGGCCAGTGGCCTTGTGGCAGGTGCCACACATGTTGGGGAGGAGGCAGATAGAAAAGCCAGCATAGAAAGATTGTGTCTCTCTCCTTATGTCGAAACCTTTAACTCAAAAGTAATAAAAGGTTTCGTACCTGAACTAAGAAGTCGTTACGTGTTTTTCGTGTTTCGTGTTCCTATGTTTTATGTATATATGTTATGAACATTCTATGTACGTTTCACATATCTGTATCAGGGGTCTGGTACTCATGTTACTTGGAGGAGGAGAAGGGAACCACCAGTTAATGCTTTAGATGCACGGATAGATCCCATTAAGCATAATTACACAGCATGGCGATCGATGATCTAATTAATTAGGGGCCTACAATAACAACAACACCTTGTGTAAAGCAAAAGTATTTTCAGTATATCGAAAACCTTCCATTTCTAATTTTACTGTCGTTAAGACGAACATCAGATCACTTTAAAAAGCTAACAGCCACGTTCACTTTTTCAGCCGGACATGCTCGCATTGACTCAGAATAAAACAGTTTCTTGACGACTTAACCATTCGACTTGCCACTACTTGTTAGCTATTTCAAATATGGAAGTAATATATACAATATTACATAACATATTATTTTATCATCATCATCATCATCATCAAGTCGTGCTGACAGCACAGATTTCCCAGACACCCTCTCTCAATTTTTACCTATCATCCATCGCTCCCGGCAGGTCTACCAAACTACATCCCGTGTTCGCACAGAGCATAAAACACCTGTAATAAGTTCGTGACGGTCGGCCAACACAGGCACGTCCATGTGTAGGGGGTCAGAGAAGAAGGTCACTTATGATCTTGTCCCTGCTTCTCGAGTAGTGTATCGGACGTCTTGTTAGTCATGGATGATTTTTGAGATGGGAGGTAAGTGGCCGTACTGCTATTGTTTCTTGAGTTTTTGCTTCCAGGATTTGTTTCAAAATAGCTCGTAGCATTCTTGCTTAGTTCTAATCTAGCTTTTTCTCTATGCATTTTGTTAGCATACATTTGGTGCATCCATACATTAGTATTGACATGGCGACAGCTTGGAAGAAATCCATTTTTATTTCATCGGATAGATCAGACTTCCATATGATTGATAACCTATGCATAGCAATCTGCACCTTCGCTTGGCGTATATTAACAATCCCTTTCAGTAGATGAGATATTGCTGCCGAAGTATGTGAACTTGTCTTCTATTTTTAGAGGCGTGCCACTTAAAATGAAGATGGGTCCTTCTTGTTTGAAAACACATGTACTCTGTTTTATTGTAAGAAAAGTTGGCGACCGTAATCGAGGGCGACCAGAGGGCTCCCTTTTCAATAGCTACAACACCGAGGTGTAGGGGAGGGCACGACTCCTTTCCCTGGATTGCTCCACTTTACCCTTGATACATACTGTATATTGCTGAGTGTTAAGCAAGGAGGTATCAATTACCATTTTAAAAGTATATGGTATGACTCAACCTAGGATTGAACCCAGGTCTTTCGGACCATTGACGAACACTCTACACACTAAGCCAATGAGCCAGTACTCTGTTTTATAAAACACATGCAAACTGTTCTATATAAAACAACCAACGAAAGATTACCATGTCTCAAATTATAAAATAGTACATTATAATTATGATATATGTATATGATGGCCCGTGCGATTGGGGTTCAATCCCAAGTCGAATCATACCAAACACTCAAAAAATGGTACTTGATACGTCCTTGCATAACACTCAGCATTATAAGCGTAAGTGGAACAATCACGGAAAAGGAGTAGGTCCCTCCCTGACACCTCGGTGCAGTAGCTATTTAAACAAGAGTTCCGGGTTGCCCTCGACTACGGTCACCCATTTTACCTACTTTTATATATATATATATATATATATATATATATCAATTTCATTACTTATTATATTATATATCATATAATTTATGTAAGCTTTACATAATTTCTTTGAAATAACAATCCCCCTTTACCCAGTGCCTGGATTCAGATTAAAGTGTATTTCTCGGTGTCTCCTCCCTCGTCTGTATTTTCCTCCTATAGTTGGACGCACCTCCGGGCCTCCTGGCCTTTTTTCTTCGTACAGGATACGATTAAAATTAAGGGATGCCAGGTCCCAGCAATTCCAGTCCTGTTGCAGCATCTCATCTACGGAACCAATGTGGAGAAAGTCAATGGTTGTGGGGGCTTGGGCTATTTCTAGCCTTGTCCATGCGTACGCTCATGGCACAATTTTCCTGCCATTCCCTGGTTCAAATCACTCGGCGCCAAGTTCTAGGGGATCTTTCCTGATTAGTTGGGTTGAGTTTATTGCTTGGTGCCCGAAGCGCTCTTTAAGAATATGGCTGAGGAAACCAAGGATTTTTTATGATTGAATGTCAGATCGAATCTGACGATGGGAAGTCAGATAAATTCATACGTTCAATGCACTCCGCGTTAAATTGTCCATGTGTCCTTCATGGCACCTTAGCGACTACATTTATATAAACAGAGACAAGGGCACTTCATGTGGTGTAATGGTTAGCACGCTAGATTTACAGACTATTGATAGTGAGTTCGATTCTCATAAGGGGCTAAGCTTAGTAAATAACAATAAACAGACAAAAGAGACATGTTGGCCGGTTTTAGGGCACTCGACTTAAGTAACGATGATTCGCCATTAAAAATCAAGATTTCTTTTCGGAAACATTTTTTTTCTCTTCCTGCAATCAATCAACTTCGAAAAATATCGATATTTATCAACTTTTGAAGGGGGTCTTGCTTACAATATAAGTATAATGTCGAAACTATTTCTGACGAACCGTTGTCTATGCCAGTTATCTCCCCTTTTACTTTAATTATAGATATCCACTAATAATGAAATTTAGGCTTTGTTAGTTTTCAACTATTATGCACTTTTTTTTCCTTTTTGTGTTGGGTTTGGGTTTGTTGGGTTTTATGGCATATCAACCTTTGTAGGTTATTTAACACCAAATCCATTTTTATGTGAATAATCTGTTCTATCTAAAACAATTCAGTTAAGCATAAGTACACAGTTTGTCAAAAACATTTCTATTTCAAACTATTCAAGCAGTTATATGTAACAATTCAGTTAATTGTAAATACAGTTTTAATGTCAAAAAACAGTTCTATTTTAAATAATTCAGTTAAGCATAATCACGTAGTTTAAATGTAAGTACGATTTAATTGTCAAAAACATTTCCATTTCAAGCTATTCAGTTTACTCAAACAATTCATTTTAGCATAAATGTGCTGTTAGTTCTATTTAACCCATAGATAGGGCCCTGTCAGGTGCTACCACTCTGGGCCAGAGTGGACCTGGGAGCAATGGCAATGAAGGGGTACTCCGCATTCCCCAAAGCTCCAGCACTGCTGGAACCTCACCATCAGATTGTTTAGTGTCATATCCAGGACACTCGTTTGGGGGGGGGGTCTTACCCCTCTGCAGAGGTGCAGTCTGTGTATTCTACAGCCCTAGCTGACTGGGCAATTTTCTTTTTGGGGGAATAATAAAAATATAATAAAGAAAAAGATAACCCCTGTACGTGTATGTTGTATTTTTTTTTCATTACTAGTCTATCTTTCATCCTTTCTACCTTTGTATCATTTCATGTCCAATTCAGATGAACAATTAAAGTTTCTGATTATATACGGTACAAAAAATTATTTCAAACCGGTTGGCACTTCAGATTTATTTGAGATATTGAGGTTTTAAGAGCCAATGTATTAATGTAGTTGAAAATCATCTTAAATATTATCTCAAGCAGATCTATTTGACCCACTGATAGGAATCAAAAAGGTATTAAAAATCTGAGTTTTTAAAAGGTTTCAAGTATGTCATAATAATAATTACAATTATAGCTTCAAGTAACTGTTCTTAATGGAAATAAGTTGCATGCACTTATATGGTTTCAAGTATTTCTATATAATATCAATAATTTATAAAGAGTTATGGGGTTTTAAGTATTTCAAGCAATTATATGGTTGATTGGTTGTTTGATAGGGTTTATGGGATATCAACCTTTGTAGGTTATTTAATGCCTAATCCTATATGTTAAATATATAAGATTTAGTTTGGTTTGGTTTGGTTTTGTGACGTAGTAACCCTTGTAAGTAATTTAATACCAAATACTCTTTAAACACATATTAAATGTATATTATTTGAATTGGTTTGGTTTTATGGCATATCAACCATTGTAAGTTATTTAATACCAAATACTCTTTATACATATATATTAAATGTATATGATTTCGTTAGGTTTTATGGCATATCAACAATTGTAGGTTATCTAATGTTAAATCCTTTTTATACATATATATTAAATATATATGATTTGGTTGGGGCGGGTTTTATGGCATATCAACCATTGTAGGTTATTTGATATCAAATCATCTTCATACATATATATTGAATATATATGATTTAGTTTGGTTGTTTTTTATGGCATATCAACTATTGTAGCTTATTTAATGTCAAATCCTTTTCATACATATATCTTAAATATATATGATTTGGTTTGGCTGGGTTTTATGGCATTGTAGGTTATTTAATGCCAAATCCTCTTGGTACATGTATATTAAATATATATGATTTGGCTTGGCTGGGTTTTATGGTATATCAACCATTGTAGGTTATATAATGCCAAATCCTCTTTTTACATATATATTAAATATATGATGTGTAAACATTTTCAAGAAAACATTTTAAACGATTCCTGAGTTTATTTTTACACACAGTTAAATGGTTTCAAGTATTTTTATCCAACGCAAGTAATTTTCTTTACTATTATTGATTTATTTGCTCACATTTAAACAGATATACATACATGAGTTGTAAATGAAAACTTCGTCGGTAATTTTATTTTTAAATGAGTTAGAACTAATTTGTTTGCACACTAGTATTGCTATTGATTCTACACAGTTAGATGCTTTCATGTATTGCTATCTAGCATTAATAATTCTATTTAATATTAAGTCATTTGTTTGCAGACAGTAGGGGGCTTACAAGCATTGCTATTTGACACTAATCATTCAATTCAACACCGTTGATTCATTTGCACAGAGTTAATGGTTCCAAGTACTCCTATGTAATAACAATAAATCAATTTAATGACACAGTTAAAGATTTTCAAGTATTACTATTTGATACAATTGCTCAGTTGAGCTGTTGAATACACCAATTGAATCTCTGCAGAAGGGTAAGACCCCCCACAACGAGTGTCCTGTATATGACACAAAACAATCTGATGTTGTGGTTCCAGTAATGCTGGAACTTTGGGGAATGCAGAGTACCCCTTTATTGCCATCACTCCTAGGTCTAATCTGGCCCGGAGTGGTTGCACCTGATAGGGTCCTTTCAATGGGACAAATAGAACTAAAATGCGTACTAATGCTAAAGTGAACAGCTTGAAATAGAACTGTTTTGACATGTAAACTGCGTACTTATGCTAAACTGAATCGTTTGAAATAGAACAGTTTTAACTTTTAACAATGTGTGGATAAAAAAACTATACTTATACTAAACTGAATAGTTTGAATATGAACTGTTTGACTAAAGTGAATGGCTTGAAATCGAAATGTTTTTGACAATTAAACTATGTACTCATGCTAAACTGAATTGTGTGAAATATAACTGATTATTTGAATAAAAATGGATTTAACATTGAATAACCGACAAAGGTTGATATGCCATAAAACCCAACCAACCAACCAACCTACCATGTAATACCAATAAATCAATTTAGGGACACAATTAAAGAGTTTCAAGAATTGTTATTTAACACTTATAATTCTAGTCAACATTGCTCATTCGTTTGCACAGTTTAATTGTTCCGGGTATTGCTATGTATCCCTAACAATCTAATTGAACATCAGTCATTTGTTTACACACAGTAAGATGATCAAACTGTTCTACTTCTAACAATTTAATTAAGGATAATTCATTTGTTGGCACACAGTTAAAATCTCAAACAGTTCTATTCGACACGTAGATAGGATGCAATCAGGTGCTATCAGGAGTGGACCTCGGGTACTCCGCATTCCCTAAAGCTACTGCATCACTGTATCTTCCCCAGCAGATTGTTTGATGTCATATCCAGGACACTTGTTGGATGTGTTTTACCTCGGTGCAGTCGGTGTATTCTACATCCCCTGTCTACTATGCTGATGTATCATGACTTGAAACTCGAATTGTTTACTAAGGTGTATTATCATTATTATTAGTTAGTGGAAAGAATATGGGTAAAATGCTTGCCGCAAATAGATCTTTGTGAAGATAATTTTCTGGGTTATTTTTTAGGGATTCTGTGAAGTTTGAAGTAACTCTTCATTGCGATTATTCCCAGGTGCTCTCCAACCCAAAGTGGTAGTTACGGTTTGGGTCTAATTGTAAGTCAAATAGGACTGTTTTGAAAATTGTTTGTGTTGTATAAGAATACTTGATACTATATAACTGTAATAGAATAGTTAATTTCCATATCCATATTAACCAACTCCTCCGCTCGGGCAAGATATGACACAAGGTCAATTTTTAAGCAGAGTTTAACAGGTTTGAATTCAGAGTTTTACTTCTCCGAGATTAATTGCCTCACCAATTGTCCTACTATTTACCCATAGCTGGAGGGAGGATAATTGGATTCATACCTTTCCCAAAGGTATTATTGCTATGTGAAATACTATCAGTCTCGTCCAGGATTTGAACTCGTGTCACCGTGTCCATTTCGTACGACGATAACCATTACACTACGGGCACCTCCATTGAATTGTTAATTTCAAGCTAGAATGGTTTGCTAAGAATTATAATTCGTTACTTCAAACTATACAGTTATACATATATTTATATGTGTATGTGGGAAGGGGTTAAATGGATCTACTTGAAAAATGATTTTTATCAGACAGGAATACTTGAAACCATATTTTTGTGTGAAAATTATTTCTATTAAGAATATTTACTTCAATCATTAATCAATTAATTATCATAATTATTATTATCATAATTATAATTATCATAATTATAATTATCATAATTATTATTATCTACCGAACGATTGGCCTACTGAGTAGAGTGTTCGCCAATGATCCGGCAGATCGGCTTTGTTTTGTTTTTTTAATGGCATATCAACCATTTGTAGGTTATTTAATGCCCAAGCCATCATACTAGAACAGTAGTGGTACTATTTAATAATAGTACTAATAATATCCAGTTCGAAGGAGGTGCCTGTGGTGTAATGGTTATCGTCGTAGGAAATGAACATGGCGGCACGAGTTCAAATCCTGGACGAGACTGATTGTATTTCACATAGCACTAATACCCTTGGGAAATGTATGAATCCAATTATTCTCCCTCCAGTAGGGCAGACTGGGTTCTTCAGCCTTGGTGAGGCAACTAGTCTAGGAGAAGGAAAACTCTGAATTCAAACCTGTTAAACTTCGCTTAAAAATTGACCTTGTGTCATAACTTGCCCGAGCTGAGGGGTTGGTAAATATGACTAATAATCTCCAGTTCGGTTCGGTTTCTTTGTTTAATGGCATATCAATATATTTAATGTTAAAGCCATTCTCCAAGAAGAACAGTAGTGGTACTATTTAACCCATAGCTGGGAGGATAAGCTGGTTCATTCTTTTCCCAAGGGTATTTTTCCTAAAGTGAACGTAATAGCACGACTGGTGTTCGAACTCGCTACTACGATTCCGCAGTCCATCGCTTTAAACATTACACCACGAGACGTTCAATCTCAGGTCGAGTCATACCAAAGACTTAAAAAAATGGTACTTGCTTAACACTCCACATAATAAGGTAAGGATCAAGGGTAAAGTGGAACAATCAAGGGAAGGAGTAGCGCCCTCTCCTACACCGCGGCTTAGTAGCTATTGAAAAGAGAGCCTTCGGGTCGCCCTCGACTGCTGTCGCCAACTTTGCTTATTATTATCATTATTTACTTGAAGCCATAAGATTATCCCTCCAGTCGGCTGGGGCTGTAGAATACAACTACATCTTTGCAAGACTCTACCAACCAGTACCCAGAATATGACAAGTAAAGTAGTTGGCGACCGTAGTCGAGGGCGACCAGAAGGCGACTGTAGACGAAGGCGACCGTAGTCGAGGGCGACCAGAAGGCGACTGTAGACGAAGGCGACCGAAGTCGAGGGCGACCAGAAGGCTCCCTTTTCAATAGCCACTACTACTGTACGGGGGGGGCTACTCCTTTCCCTAGATTGCTCCACTTTACCCTTGAGGTATATATTGCCTTTATATTGCCGAGTGTTAAGCAAGTAGGTATCAAGTACCATTTTTAAAGTCTTTGGTATGACGCGACCTGAGATTGAACCCGGACCATTGGCAAACACTCTACCCACTTGACCAATAAGCCGAGTAATATGACAAACTGATGTTTAATTAAATTGTTTGTGATACATAGCAATAATTGGAACCATTTAACTGTGTGCAAATGAATGAATCATGTTGAATTGAATAATTAGTCTTAATTAGCAATTCTTGTAACCACCTCACTGTATGCAAATAAATGATTAATATTGAATAGAATTATTAGTGTTAGATAGCAATAATTGAAACTATTTAACTGCATTGAAACATTAGCAATATTAGTGTGCAAAAAAAAAGTGCAAAATCTCCTATAAGCTATGTGTGCAAACAAATGACTGTTTTTAAATTGTGACTGTTATGAAGCAATACTTGAAACCATTTAACTGTGTGCCAAAAAGAGGTCAGGCTTATTTAAAAAGTGATCAACAAAATATGTTTACAAATTATATTTAATATATATGTATAAACAGGTTTTGTCATTAAATGACCTACAATGGTAGATATGCCATAAAACCCAACCCAACCGAAACAAACCACTATATATCCAAGTAATTTGTACACATTTATTTGGTTTCAAGTATTCCCATCAAATACTAATAATTTTCAAAAAAGATCTAGTGGACTAAAATATGGGACCTAATCGTCTGTGGTATCTCCGGATTAAAGTAGATCCGGATCAATGGCCTTGAGGTGCTGACTTCACACTTTCCAGAGCTCCAGGACTGGAACGTTACAATCAGTTTAGTGTCATACACTTGACACCTCTTTTTTGGAGCCGGAGGAGACTTAAATCCTTTTTGCTGAGGATGGGCCATTGTAAATGCTAATGTTGAATGTAATTTCGCTTTTTAATATATGATTACAATTTGTGAAAGATTTTAACAGAAAAAAAGAAAAGAAAATACCATTTGGTTTTAGATATAAGTCATACACTTGACACCTCTTTTTTGGAGCCGGAGGAGACTTAAATCCTTTTTGCTGAGGATGGGCCATTGTAAATGCTAATGTTGAATGTAATTTCGCTTTTTAATATATGATTACAATTTGTTAAATATTTTAACAGAAAAAAAGAAAAGAAAATACCATTTGGTTTTAGATATAAGTCATACACTTGACACCTCTTTTTTGGAGCCGGAGGAGACTTAAATCCTTTTTGCTGAGGATGGGCCATTGTAAATGCTAATGTTGAATGTAATTTCGCTTTTTAATATATGATTACAATTTGTGAAAGATTTTAACAGAAAAAAAGAAAAGAAAATACCATTTGGTTTTAGATATAAGTCATACACTTGACACCTCTTTTTTGGAGCCGGAGGAGACTTAAATCCTTTTTGCTGAGGATGGGCCATTGTAAATGCTAATGTTGAATGTAATTTCGCTTTTTAATATATGATTACAATTTGTTAAATATTTTAACAGAAAAAAAGAAAAGAAAATACCATTTGGTTTTAGATATAAGTCATACACTTGACACCTCTTTTTTGGAGCCGGAGGAGACTTAAATCCTTTTTGCTGAGGATGGGCCATTGTAAATGCTAATGTTGAATGTAATTTCGCTTTTTAATATATGATTACAATTTGTGAAAGATTTTAACAGAAAAAAAGAAAAGAAAATACCATTTGGTTTTAGATATAAGTCATACACTTGACACCTCTTTTTTGGAGCCGGAGGAGACTTAAATCCTTTTTGCTGAGGATGGGCCATTGTAAATGCTAATGTTGAATGTAATTTCGCTTTTTAATATATGATTACAATTTGTGAAAGATTTTAACAGAAAAAAAGAAAAGAAAATACCATTTGGTTTTAGATATAAGTCATACACTTGACACCTCTTTTTTGGAGCCGGAGGAGACTTAAATCCTTTTTGCTGAGGATGGGCCATTGTAAATGCTAATGTTGAATGTAATTTCGCTTTTTAATATATGATTACAATTTGTGAAAGATTTTAACAGAAAAAAAGAAAAGAAAATACCATTTGGTTTTAGATATAAGTCATACACTTGACACCTCTTTTTTGGAGCCGGAGGAGACTTAAATCCTTTTTGCTGAGGATGGGCCATTGTAAATGCTAATGTTGAATGTAATTTCGCTTTTTAATATATGATTACAATTTGTGAAAGATTTTAACAGAAAAAAAGAAAAGAAAATACCATTTGGTTTTAGATATAAGTCATACACTTGACACCTCTTTTTTGGAGCCGGAGGAGACTTAAATCCTTTTTGCTGAGGATGGGCCATTGTAAATGCTAATGTTGAATGTAATTTTGCTTTTTGATATATGATTACAATTTGTAAAAGATTTTAACAGAAAAAAAGAAAAGAAAATACCATTTGGTTTTAGATATAAGTCATACACTTGACACCTCTTTTTTGGAGCCGGAGGAGACTTAAATCCTTTTTGCTGAGGATGGGCCATTGTAAATGCTAATGTTGAATGTAATTTCGCTTTTTAATATATGATTACAATTTGTGAAAGATTTTAACAGAAAAAAAGAAAAGAAAATACCATTTGGTTTTAGATATAAGTCATACACTTGACACCTCTTTTTTGGAGCCGGAGGAGACTTAAATCCTTTTTGCTGAGGATGGGCCATTGTAAATGCTAATGTTGAATGTAATTTCGCTTTTTAATATATGATTACAATTTGTGAAAGATTTTAACAGAAAAAAAGAAAAGAAAATACCATTTGGTTTTAGATATAAGTCATACACTTGACACCTCTTTTTTGGAGCCGGAGGAGACTTAAATCCTTTTTGCTGAGGATGGGCTATTGTAAATGCTAATGTTGAATGTAATTTCGCTTTTTAATATATGATTACAATTTGTGAAAGATTTTAACAGAAAAAAAGAAAAGAAAATACCATTTGGTTTTAGATATAAGTCATACACTTGACACCTCTTTTTTGGAGCCGGAGGAGACTTAAATCCTTTTTGCTGAGGATGGGCCATTGTAAATGCTAATGTTGAATGTAATTTCGCTTTTTAATATATGATTACAATTTGTGAAAGATTTTAACAGAAAAAAAGAAAAGAAAATACCATTTGGTTTTAGATATAAGTCATACACTTGACACCTCTTTTTTGGAGCCGGAGGAGACTTAAATCCTTTTTGCTGAGGATGGGCCATTGTAAATGCTAATGTTGAATGTAATTTCGCTTTTTAATATATGATTACAATTTGTGAAAGATTTTAACAGAAAAAAAGAAAAGAAAATACCATTTGGTTTTAGATATAAGTCATACACTTGACACCTCTTTTTTGGAGCCGGAGGAGACTTAAATCCTTTTTGCTGAGGATGGGCCATTGTAAATGCTAATGTTGAATGTAATTTCGCTTTTTAATATATGATTACAATTTGTGAAAGATTTTAACAGAAAAAAAGAAAAGAAAATACCATTTGGTTTTAGATATAAGTCATACACTTGACACCTCTTTTTTGGAGCCGGAGGAGACTTAAATCCTTTTTGCTGAGGATGGGCTATTGTAAATGCTAATGTTGAATGTAATTTCGCTTTTTAATATATGATTACAATTTGTGAAAGATTTTAACAGAAAAAAAGAAAAGAAAATACCATTTGGTTTTAGATATAAGTCATACACTTGACACCTCTTTTTTGGAGCCGGAGGAGACTTAAATCCTTTTTGCTGAGGATGGGCTATTGTAAATGCTAATGTTGAATGTAATTTCGCTTTTTAATATATGATTACAATTTGTGAAAGATTTTAACAGAAAAAAAGAAAAGAAAATACCATTTGGTTTTAGATATAAGTCATACACTTGACACCTCTTTTTTGGAGCCGGAGGAGACTTAAATCCTTTTTGCTGAGGATGGGCTATTGTAAATGCTAATGTTGAATGTAATTTCGCTTTTTAATATATGATTACAATTTGTGAAAGATTTTAACAGAAAAAAAGAAAAGAAAATACCATTTGGTTTTAGATATAAGTCATACACTTGACACCTCTTTTTTGGAGCCGGAGGAGACTTAAATCCTTTTTGCTGAGGATGGGCCATTGTAAATGCTAATGTTGAATGTAATTTCGCTTTTTAATATATGATTACAATTTGTGAAAGATTTTAACAGAAAAAAAGAAAAGAAAATACCATTTGGTTTTAGATATAAGTCATACACTTGACACCTCTTTTTTGGAGCCGGAGGAGACTTAAATCCTTTTTGCTGAGGATGGGCCATTGTAAATGCTAATGTTGAATGTAATTTCGCTTTTTAATATATGATTACAATTTGTGAAAGATTTTAACAGAAAAAAAGAAAAGAAAATACCATTTGGTTTTAGATATAAGTCATACACTTGACACCTCTTTTTTGGAGCCGGAGGAGACTTAAATCCTTTTTGCTGAGGATGGGCTATTGTAAATGCTAATGTTGAATGTAATTTCGCTTTTTAATATATGATTACAATTTGTGAAAGATTTTAACAGAAAAAAAGAAAAGAAAATACCATTTGGTTTTAGATATAAGTCATACACTTGACACCTCTTTTTTGGAGCCGGAGGAGACTTAAATCCTTTTTGCTGAGGATGGGCTATTGTAAATGCTAATGTTGAATGTAATTTCGCTTTTTAATATATGATTACAATTTGTGAAAGATTTTAACAGAAAAAAAGAAAAGAAAATACCATTTGGTTTTAGATATAAGTCATACACTTGACACCTCTTTTTTGGAGCCGGAGGAGACTTAAATCCTTTTTGCTGAGGATGGGCCATTGTAAATGCTAATGTTGAATGTAATTTCGCTTTTTAATATATGATTACAATTTGTGAAAGATTTTAACAGAAAAAAAGAAAAGAAAATACCATTTGGTTTTAGATATAAGTCATACACTTGACACCTCTTTTTTGGAGCCGGAGGAGACTTAAATCCTTTTTGCTGAGGATGGGCTATTGTAAATGCTAATGTTGAATGTAATTTCGCTTTTTAATATATGATTACAATTTGTGAAAGATTTTAACAGAAAAAAAGAAAAGAAAATACCATTTGGTTTTAGATATAAGTCATACACTTGACACCTCTTTTTTGGAGCCGGAGGAGACTTAAATCCTTTTTGCTGAGGATGGGCTATTGTAAATGCTAATGTTGAATGTAATTTCGCTTTTTAATATATGATTACAATTTGTGAAAGATTTTAACAGAAAAAAAGAAAAGAAAATACCATTTGGTTTTAGATATAAGTCGTTTTAATTTATTCTCGAGTTTCCTTCTTTCTTTCTTTTTTATTTTGTTTAATCCACCTTGATAGTCCCCTCTCCCCTATCACCAAATCATAAACAATTTTTAGGCCTAAAAAATGAAAATCGTTTTCATCCAGACTTATAATTAAAAGTAAATCGACTAGCTTTTCTTCACTATTATATTTAATTAGTCTTAAATGCTTCTGGACAGTTTATAGCTTTTTTAATCCGAACCAGTCGGACTAGAAAATGGTTTAATTTATGCTTCAAAATGTCTTAATTTTTTTTTCCACCGAATCGTCTGATGCTTGACCCGTGACACAAACAACACTATTCTCTATTTCATCGTACTTAGCAGAAAGAAATACGAATTAGACATTTTGCTTTTTATAATATTACATTAAAGTTTTATATTTGAGTCGATATGAGATGAAATAGAAATAGCATAAAAAGCTTTAGGCTTTTAGATTTTTTAGATTTAAATGAAAATATTACGTGAAAGTTTTATATTAGAGTCAATATGAGATGAGATAGAACTAGTATTAAAAGCTTTAGAATTTTAAATTTAAATGAAAATGCTCTTGTTAAGTGTAATTGGAAGGAAAGAACGCTACTTTTTGTTCCTTTGTCAATATCTATCAAGATTTTCATCTAGTATTATTTTTCACATTCCCAGTTTTAGTTTCAATCCGTATTATCAATAATTTTGACTAGCATTATCCACCATTTTAATAGATCTAGCATCCTTATCAATCATTACCAATAATATTATCAAGTATCATCGCTCGTCATCCTAATCCTAGTTGCCTTGTCCATCATTATTATCAAGAGTTTTTTGTAAGATTATCTTCCATCTTAGTTCTTGTTTTTTTTTTTTTTTTTGTTAATCATTATGAATAATTTTGACTAGCATTATCCACGTTCTTCCAGGTTTTAACTGGTTTATCAATCATTATAAATGATTTTGATTAGTATAACCCCTCGTCAACCTAAACCTAGTTACTTTGTCAATCATTATCAATACTTTTGACTACAATTATTTTCCATTTTCTCAAACGTAGTTCCCCTGTCAATAATTATCAATAATTTTTACAATTATTATCCTCCATCTTCCTAGTTGCTCTATCATTCATAAGTATAAATAGATTTAATTAGTATTATAATTAATTTTCTTAATTCTATTTGCTTTTTCAATCATTATCAATCATTTGGACAAGCAATAACCTTCATCTTCCTAATTATAACTGCTTTGTCAATCATTATCATTAATAATTTTGACTAGTATTATCATTCATTTGCTTAATTCTTGTTGCTTTGTCAATCACTATCAATAATTTTGATGAGCATTAGAAAAGTGAAAGATAATAGTTGTCAAAATTATTGATAAAAGGAGGTTAAAATTGGAAATGTTTGGGTTTTATGGCATATCAACCTTTGTAGGTTATTTAACGCCAAATCCATCTTTATGTAAATAACCAGTTCTATTTAAAACAATTCAGTTAAGCATAAGCAAGCAGTTTAAATCTAAGTAGAGTTTAATTGTGAAAAACATTTCTATTTCAAGCTATTCAGTTTAGTAAAATAGTTCTAATTCAGCTTATTCAGTTTAGTATGAGTACAGATTTTGTTCACACACAGTTAAATGTCAAAACAGTTCTATATTAAACAAATAAGCTTAGTGTAAGTACAGTTTCAATGTCAAAAACATTTCCATTTCAAATAATTCAGTTTAGCATAAGCATGCAGTTTAACTGTAAGTACGGTTTAATCGTCAAAAACATTTCTTTTTTAAACAATTTAGTTTAGCATATATATGCCATTAGTTCTATTGAACCCATAGATAGGGCCCTATCAGGTGCTACCACGCCGGGCCAGAGTTAACCTGGGAGGAATTGCAATGAAGGGGTGCTCCGCATTTCCCAAAACTCCAGCATCACTGGAACCTCACCATCAGATTGTTTAGTGTCATATCTAGGACACTCATTATTGGGGGGGGTCTTACCCCTCAGCAGAGATGAAGTAGATGTATTCTACAGCCCCAGATGACTGGGCAAGGAAATATAAGGGAGAATACTTGTCACAATTATTATTAAAAAGTAAGCTGAAGATAAAAGAGAATGTTACTCCCAATTATGGTTAAAAAGCACAAATTCAAACGGAAAAAATTCTTTTTTTTTTTCAATCTCGATACTATCTAAAAACGCCCGTTAAAACTTTTGGTAAGACGGAATTATTAAGTTGGTCGAAAGTTGACAAAAGACAGAGTAAGAAAATCGTAAATAAATTGTTCATGTACAGCCAAAATGTCACGACAAAGAATGGTTTTAAAATTTCTTTTTATCACATATAATATTTAGACAATTGTCTTCATTTTCATTGCTATACTTACAATGTTTCGGTCGATTCGTCCTTCTGCCTTCTTCATGTGTTTCATGTCCAACTCAGGAGCCCACACAGAACTTTGAACTGCACCCTTTATTCTAATTCCGTTAACCATGACTGGATACAAGTTTTAATCTGTAGCAAGTATTCTTTGTTATATACTTGAAGTCGGGATTGAACCTGTAACCTCCAGATGATTTCACTTTGAAGTATTTTTCAACCAAACGCCTTTACCTTACCACCATATTTCCCAAGTTCGACATGAAACACCCAGAAAAGGTCGAAGGTAGCATCGGCTGAAACATTGTGAGTATACCAATCAAGATGAAGAAAATAGTCCGAACAGTCAGAAATAACGCTTAGTAATTTTCGTCAGTTAGAATAGTAACAAAAATTATCAAGCATCATCTCTGAAATTTAGACGAATAATATTTTGAATGTTTTTATTTTTAAAATTTTTACTCAATCTGAACTGATTTTTTTTTTTTTGTGTAGTACACAATATTTGGTCGAAAATGCCGATAAAATAATTTGTGAAAAGTGTATTTGAATCCCTTTTAAAGGTTCTTGGTCAAATCTTGCATCAGCTTATAGTTACCTGATTAACCCAAAGATTAAGAAGGCTGACATGAAAATATGGTTCATCGAAGAAGGCAAAGTCTAACATTATATGTACGATAGAAGTAGATTTTTGCACACTTCATTTCTTCAGTAGATTCTCTATTATGGCATTTATAAGATCTAGAGAAAGCCTTTCTATTTATTGTGGATGAGAAGAGGCAAGGAAAAAAGAAATGAAAAAAAGAGGTAGCAGGAAGTACTAGAAACTTTAATGTTCACGTTTTAACATTAGTTTCATAAGCAACTCTTAAACAAATAGTACAGCCGGTCTTCTTCACAGCATATATACTTTTTGTTTGATTTATCTGATCGCCAACTTGCAGCAGATTATTGTCGATCTTTGATAATAAAGCCCCCGAAGGCGTGGATTACAGCCTTGAATAATCTTAGACCACGTGATCTCTTGATCTTTCTTCTTTGATCCCTGAGTCTGTTCTTGTGGGTGTTGATGTAATTTGAGTTGATAAGATATTTGCTTTTTAGATAAACAGGAACGACGCGCCTTTTTGTGGGGAGGTAAGAATTCCGATAAGAATTACAACAAAAGCTCTTTTTATATTTTTGTGGTTATTTAAAAAAACAAAACAAAAACAAAACAAGCAAACAAAACATTCTTTCGTACTATTAGTCTGATGTTGCAGTTTATGAAGACCAGACGTTTGCATCGTCCGGTCTTTACAGATATTAAGACTCATACACAGCAACAAGCGAAACGAGAGTATCTTTCTTTTGTTCTATTCTCTTTCTTTTTTCCCTTCTTGTAATAATTTCAAATAAATGAATGCTTACATGCTAACGAAGATCACGTATACAGCATTCAGAACAACAAGCGTACACTACAAAGTTTCTTTTCATCTAACTATAGATTTTCAAGGGTGCCAATAGATGTAACAGCCATTTAATTATTAGTAATTTTTAAGAGGATGGACAAGGGATAAAAAATGTTGATGAAATATCCGATAGAATGAACAAGAAATTAGATGTAAAACCAATTTTGTGGAGTGATTATATATTTATTATGCCGTTTCGCTCTTTACGAGCTTTATCAGATAATTATCTTTCTTTGTTTTTAAATGGCATATCAATATTAAATTAGAGCCAAAACCATCATTGTAAAAGAACAGTAGTTTAACATCTAGGGATTAAAAAAAAGATACAATAACATAAAAAATTAAAATAAATAAATGCAAAAGTAACAGTTTCCCAGGAAGTGAAATCGGCGCATACCTAAAAGGAAGGACTTTCTGATGCCAAAGATAAATTCTTTCTTATAAGCTTATATCACCTCGGCTGAGATGGACGGACTTTTCGAAAAAAATAATTCCCTTATGTTCTCCAACGCCTTTTCTTGGGTAGCACGGCTATTTCTACTGTTACAAGAAAACATTCCCCAACAGAGCAATCGTAAACCACAAAAAGTGTAAATTTGAGTCTAAATGTATCTCTGTCTTTGTCCTTCCGCCCCTAATTCCTTTTACAGCTTCAACTAACAAAAAGATAATAACAAGTGAATTGGGCAAGAAGACAAAGGAGTCAGTTTACAGGTTGTCTGAAAATAGGTGCAACCCATGAATAGGATAATGATTTATAACGGAGATAAGTGCAATAGCAGTCATTTGGAACACTTCCTGTAAAAAATGCATCCTTTGAGCTAGAGACATCAAATCAATATTTTCTTTTAATTGTTATTCTATCAACTTCCAGGACATGCATTTTTTTTTTTTTAGTTTCTTATCTCAATAAGAAATCATTATCGAATTGATGGGTTTCATCTATTTTAAGACAGTTTTGAATGATTTTCTCTCCAAATAAGAAGTGACACAAAATATTTTTCTTCTCTTGTCCGAGGCATTGTGATCAAGGATTAATAGTTATTATAGTATACTATTTTCAAATCTGAAACAAGAAAAGAACACAACATTATTGTTAGTAGAGTTATTATCAGTCACATGGGTCTCATGTATATTGAGACACCCTGTACAAAACCTCAGAATCTCCCAACTATACCAACAATTCACCACAACCACAATAAACCTTAATATACCTCATAAACCCAAACCCAGGGGGATAAGGAGCTTTATACTTATCAGATAATGATTAGGTAAAATATTTTCGATTTAGAAAATAATTCCACCGTGGATTGACTTCCAGAATGAGTTTTTCGGTCTTTTCTATTCGTGGGACCCATGTCTCTTTTCAAATAGGTATGCTCAAATGCTCTTAATGTAAACTGATAAATTTATCAGGGCTTTTGCTGACTTTGGTTTTTGAAATGCAAATTACATAATTTATTCCTTAATATTGGATGATTCGATATATTTTACTCTGCTTGGTGGTGTAACGATTATCGTCGTAGGAAATAGACACGGTGACATGAGTTCAAATCTTGAACGAAGCCTATTGCCTTTCACAAAGTGCTAATACCCTTGGGAAGGGTATGAATTCCCTTATTCTCTCTTCAGTTATGGGTAAATAGTAGGGTAGATTGGGTTCTTAAGCCTTGGTTAGGCAGCCAGTCTAAGAGAAGGAAAACTCTGACTTCAAACCTGTTAAACTCCGTTTAGATATTGACTCTGTGTTAAATCCTGTCCGTGAGGAGGAGTTGGTAAACAGATACTCTCTTTGGATCGCAAAAAAATGACACCATCTATTTTGGCTGTCTCACTAAAAAATGATTTCATGTCAAATCTGATATTGTAGGAAGTCAGATAAATCGAGACACTTGATTTTGATAATTTATCCTCGTTCGTTAAAGTAATATTTCATGAAACGAGAATGTTTTGAATCTTATATGTTATAAGTATATTTACTGCCAAAATAAAACCAAAACAAAACACTTGCCCTGTCGGTTGGGGCTGTAGAATACACCGACTGCTTCTCTGAAGAAGGGTAAGACCCCAGCTCCCAATGAGTATACTGGATATGACACTAAACAATCTGATAGTAAGGTTCCAGTGATGATAGGGCATTGGGGAATGCGGAGTACCCCTTTATTGCCTAGGCTCCAGGGTCCACTCTGGCCTGGAATGTAGCACGTGAGAGGGCCCTATCTATGGGTTAAATTGAACCAACTGTATACTTATGATAAACTGAATTGTTTAAAATGGAACTTTTTGTATGCTAAACTAAATTATTTGAAATGGAACTGTTTTTGACATTGAAACTGTACTTACACTAAAACCCAACCAATCAACCAAACTATGATTGTTAGGATATATATTGATTCGCTTGTAAAAATCAATTTCCAACGGAGTTTTCCTGAAGATATTTTTCCGTTAGCGGGAAAATTCCCGGAGTGTAATGGCTAAAGTGTTGAAATGCGATCTTGAATTAAATGAATTCGAATTTCCGTGGCACTATTACGTTCACTTGCGGACAAATACCCTTGGGAGAGTTATGTCTCTCCTTCTACCCCCACCCCGGCACTGGTTTAAAAAGTATCATTGGAGTTCCTTTATAGGGATGGCTTTGACATTAAATAACCCATGAAGTTTGATATGTATTAAACAAAGCAAACATATCTGAGCCAAAATCTAGGTATTAAAATCAAGCTATATGTTTTTTTTTTTGGGGGGGGAGACCTGCTTAGTAGACCAAGTATAGAGTTGAATACAATATGGGAACCGATAATTAAAAAGGCTAGATGAGAGAAAAAAAAATCTGCATACGAGCACAGGTAATAAATCATACATAATCGTAGAAATTCTAGTCAAGTAAGAACATTAAGTTTTTAAGTCCCCAAAAATTCACTCTGAATTGTCCAGCAGGACACATGGCGTAACAGTTATAGACGTTAGTTCCCAAGGCTTCAATTGGGTAGATAGGGTTTAATTACGATATTGTTTTATTATTTTCAAGCAGTACTAATGTTTTTAGTTTTTTTCTTTTTTATATAAATTTTTTTCTAGATATCAGTTTGTGTAATATGTTTTATTTTCAAATTGTATCATCAGGTTCAATTGCGATATTGTTTTATTATTTTCAAGCAGTACTAATGTTTTTAGTTTTTTTCTTTTTTATATAAATTTTTTCTAAATATCAGTTTGTGTAATATGTTTTATTTTCAAATTGTATCATCAGGTTTTTTTTTTCACATAATCAAAATTATAGAATAAGTATAAAACTAAAAATAGGAATACTTAACACTTGTACCCAGTTTATGGGTAACGGAATCAGAACAGGCGAACCCCGTGGATTCAATAAAGGACGTAGTTCGAAGTTCCGTGAAAGTTCCTGAGATCGACAAAGACCCTAAGAAGGCCGGGGACATATCGGCCGAAACGTTGTGAAAATAACAATAAAGATGAAGACAATAGTCCGAAAACCCTTAATGATAAAAATCAACAAGCTTCGGCTCAGAAATGTTATTTTTAGTTTTATACTTATTCAAACTAAGCAATTTTCAACTCCAGATGCGTGATTGCATTCACTTTTGAACTAATATCCTTAGAAAAAATATGAACCCCATAAAAACTATGGGTAAAATATCGCTGTTCTTTAACAATAATGATTTGACATTAAATAACCCATAAAAGTTGATATGCAGTTAAACAAAGGAGCCAAAAATTAATATAAATGATTTGCAGTTATTTTGGATTGGTTTGGTTTCTTTGTTTTAATGGCATATCAACCTTCATGAGTTATTCAATGCTAAAGCCATCCTTGTAGAAAAGCAGGAATGATACTTGTTAACCTAGAGTTGGCTGATATGGGGATTTTAGTCTTTATTAAGGGTATTAGTCCAAATGTGAATGCAATGAGGCAACTGGGGTTTGAACTCTTTTACTACAATGATGCAATCTAATACATTACGCACTATACCATGGAGACAATGACTACTTAGGTTTTTATGTATTTCTATCTAATAATTTGCATGATATAAGATGGAATACAGGAAATGAGAGACAAACGTGTAAATGGTGTCTGTAGAAACCTTCTAATGGTAAGTGCATATAGGTGATCTTTTTAAGATTTATGAAAGTTTGTGAGAGACTTACATATTTAGGAAGATTTCTTATTTATGGAATTATTAAACATACCTGCAATTATGAAAGTAAGCTTACGACACTCTATACCGCAGGGTACTATGTAGAATCATGTTTAATATTCCCGAGGTACGTTTGGGATATGCGTCCCTGTCTAGGAGGATGAGACAGCGGGTATTTATCTGATTTCCCACCAAATCAGATTTTACATGGAGTCATTCCATAATAGGGGAGACACGCCTGAATCATGTAAAAATGTTTGATCCCCTCAGTATTTCCGTTTAGGGGCGCTTCGGGCGTTTCCCGATTAACATAGCCCTGCTAAGCATATATTTCCTGAAGGGAAAGGCCACCTAAGACCAGGGGATCAACTTACAATGCCCCCTACTTTTAGCGAACGAAACAGTTCTTCACTTTTAGGCCATCCGGCGTGTAAAGAAAATGAGATTTTCGTGCTTTTTTTCTTAAACTAGGCAAAGCTACGGTATTGCCATATCGCGGTCAGTTGTAGAAATTAATTTGATTGACAAGGGAGGTAATCCCAGAAAGTATATACTTTTTGTAGTGGTATACCATGTAAGATTTTGTTAAAGGATTGATTGGCTGAATCCTTTATTTGGCACGAAGCGAGTTTTTTTTTTTAATTTGGCTAGATTATTTCTTGGTATAAGTCATTGACAACTTTCTGTCTTATATATTTGTATTGCAATTAAGCACTGGATTCTTGAAAATAAAGCTTTTTCAATACAATAAAATTTCTAACTCTTGCAGGCCATTCAATTTGAAGTTGGTCTACAGGTAATATCTATCTCAAGGACTGTCTGTAAATTCTGAAAACTGGATTTTAGTAATCTTTATTGGCTGTGGGTCTGATAATAACCGCTTATACTATTTATAAATTGTATTCTCTTTATTGGCGTTTACTATCAAACGTGTTAACTGATTTAAGCTGTTATAGCAAGCTGAAGTCAACTCGGTGTGATTGACTAGTTATAACCCCTGAGGTCAGTTGAAAGCAAGTATTTCATGGGAGGATTTAAATCATTTAACTTCAAATTCTAAATGTTAGAAATTATATTTTAACTTTGAAATAGTCTGTAGCGATTGAGATGCATGCATTTGTAACAGTTTCTGAAAATGAATAAATAGTGTCTACCCAAGAAAAAATAGGCCTCGTATTATTCATTCTCGCAAAGAATAAGATAGAGTATGATATAGAGAGAGGAGATGGCAATCTAACAATTTTACTTATTCCTTTTACATAGAAAGGTTTTGACGTCAAAGATTTGAGATTTTTCCAGAACCTTAAAAACTTCACTCTTTACGATTAATTACATTAATACCAAAGTAGGTTCAAGGATATCTTATTCAATTATGAAACTTTTAATGGCATATTAACCTTTGCAGAACAAGGCACCAACTATACGGCCATTTGCCTCCCATCTCGAAAACTATCCAAGTTAGACGAACCAGACATGCAGGACACTGCTGGAGAAGCAAGGACGAGCTCATAAGTGATGTACTCCTATGGACCCCCACATATGGCCGAGCAAAAGCAGGACAACCAGCTCGAACATACATACAGCAACTATGTGAGGATATGGGATGTAGCCCTGAAGACCTGCCAGAGGCGATGAACGATAGGGAGAAGAGGCGAGAGAGGGTCAGGGATATCCATGCTGGCGGCACGACATGATGATGATGATGACTGTCGTTAGGAGAAATGCCTCGTCTAAGATTTGAACTCGGGTCACCGTGTCCATTTCCAACGACGATAACCATTACACCACATAATGAAAGTATCGTTAAACAAGACATTTTTTCTATAATGCGTATATAAAACAAAGGTACCCTGAGATTAGAACTGTTTTTTTTTTCTTTTTTTGTGTATGTTTTTAATGGTGTTTTGAGAAATTTTTTTGTTTGCTTTTTTTTTTGTTGCTGTTTTTGTGCATGTTTCGGGTGTGGGTGGTAGGTAAGAAAATGAGCGTGTGGGTTTTAAGCGTCGTTTATTTTATTTGTTTACTTTGCAGATGGCGAAGAAGAGAGCGGTGGCGGTGGTGTTGCGGGGTTTCGTGGGGAGTCGATGAGGTCGGGTCGCTGATGGGGTGGTGGAGTAGCCTTCCTGCGCTAGATGGATGGTTGAGTGGCTGGAAAACACGACCAACTGTAACGCGCACGAATGGATTACGATAACAATTGACAGGATTACAGCAGAGAGTTAATTAACGCGAAGCCGCTAAGAGGCTCGCTTGATTTGAGTACACATTGTTGGTGCCAGCCAGACGCGTGGGAGGGGCGCTACACGAGCTCCTGTGCTACGACCCCCACAACCCAAAACGGTCTGAAGGCATTAAGTATTTACCTAGAAGAGAGATATTGGCTAGGAATGTCAATGGGGAGCGGGGTGTATGATGGATGTTTTTTAGGACCAGTTCTTTTTTGTCGCTGTTTCCTCTTTGGTAAGATTAACTGTCTGAAGGGTTATAATTCTTTAGAACCTTTGTACATATATATATATATATATATATATATATATATATATATATATATATATATAAATATATAAAAGGTTTCATATATATATGTGTGTGTATATATATATATATATATATATATGGTTTCATATATGTATATATATATATATATATATAGTTTCATATATATGTATATATATATATATATATATTTAGTGAAATAAACAAATCGTTCTAAAAGCACCCCATCAACGGCGCTTGAAATAAGCTGCCTGTTTCCCTTGCAGAGGAATAAGATTCCTAATCGCAAAAAAACCCGAAAAACAAAAGAGGCGTCCTGGCTATAATTCCAAACTGTATCGGATAGTGAAGCTCCAAATCCGGGGATCTATTGAGTTAAAAGTTCCCCTTCATTGACATTACTCTCATGTCCAATCTGGCTTGGAGTAGTAGTACCTGTTGGGGGTCCCACCTTTAAGTCCAATATAACAGTTCAATTATTTACGAAAGATTATTATTATTATTTAGTTATTCGAAATCATTCAGCTATGTGGTAATCATATTAAACAATATTACTTGATAAATATAAATATTAGAGTTTGATAGCAATACCAGAAACTATTCAACTGTGCGCAAACAAACAAGCTTTAACAGCTAATTTGAATATCAAGTTACTTTCAAAGTATTCGTTTGCAAATCACACAGACACACACACACAATTATATGGTGAATTTAGCGTTAAATAACCCACAAAGTTTGATATTCCAAAAAAAAAAAACAAAAAAAAAAAAAAAAATAACCAACCAACCTTTTACTCTTAGATGGAAAACACATTGACTAGTTGGTCAACTTACTATTGTTTCTTTACTTTCTCAGAACCGTCAACGAGGATTTAAATTCGCTACAGAGAGTAAGACGCATCACCTCCCAAAGGTATGACCTCGGTATGATTCTAAACTGCTTCTAATGGTGAGGCTCCACTTCTGAAGATCTGGGCAGAGAGGAGTACCATTTCATTTCCATTACTTCCAGGTCCACTTTGATTTGGAGTGATAGATAGCGTCTTTTCTGTGGGTTCAAAAGATCTGTCTAAAAATAAATCCTGTTCGAGAGGATCGTGTGACCACCCATCGAAAAAAGACAAAACTTAAAGAAGAAAATTGACAAAACATGAAAATGAGAACATACAATGAATACAATTCCCTAATCTTTAGGTATAAAATAACCATAGACGGATTGTATGCCGTTAAAATCAATCAATCAATCAATATATATTCATATACATATATATATGTATATACACTAGAATAAATTGTTTTTCACTTCGTTATGTCATTCTCATGACTATAAGTTTCATGTATTTTTCTAAATATATATATATATATATATATAAGTTCTCTGGCGAGAAGTAGTCGTGTTGCCATTAGGGTTCATTGCAAGCCTCTTCGTAGATGAATTGCGGTCTCGGCAATCGTTGAACGGATGTATGTAAACAATAGTAATTGTGATTCATAACCGTTTAAAATTTACTTTGCAGCTATTGTATCCTCGTGGCTGAACGGTTAGAAGCTTTGGCTTGGCGTTTGAGTCAACGGAGTTTCGATCCCAGCTACGGGAAGATACTGTCTAGCCACACTGATGAGTTCTGAGAGAACAAAACAGATCTGTCTGTGGATGACTATATATATATATATATATATAAAAGTAAATATGGATCTGAATCCGAAAATATGAAGAAAGTAGAAAAACAATACCAAATACATTCTTACACGACATCTAACATAGATGTCTTTGAAACGATCTGTATACACGAAAACTTACCTATCTCTGCGTATTTCATTGAAAGACGAGAGGATTTTTTGTTGTCTCTTAAGAAAAATCCAACATTTTTAAATATTATTCCTCGAACCAAACACGTACTTAATGATTTTAAATTAAGAACACAATATTCACGTTTGTATCTTTTCGTTGTATACATTTTATTTGTTATCTTAACATGCATCTATCTCTATGTGAACAATTCTGATGATATCAAAGTCTGGATGAAGGTTATTAAAACCGAAACGTTAAACGTTGGCAATACATCACAAAAAATTCATCTAATTTGGATTATTCTGTTGTTTCTACTTTCTTTATTTATATATAAATATATAATCAGAAGAAACATGTCAACTTTTAGAGAGTAATTCAATCCCATTTCGTCCATCCTAAAGAGGGTCATATTTTTATTCAGCAGGAATGATTTTGAATGAATAAATGAATTCCACAAATAAATAAAGGGTAATTATTTGTAGCTATTAATAGTGAA
This sequence comes from Sepioteuthis lessoniana, assembly GCA_963585895.1. Lineage (NCBI taxonomy): Eukaryota > Metazoa > Mollusca > Cephalopoda > Myopsida > Loliginidae > Sepioteuthis > Sepioteuthis lessoniana. The sequence goes on along the minus strand of CAUZXS010005542.1, from coordinate 62,503 downwards.
ATAAACAAATCCTTAAAAAAATGTTTTTCTTAACCCAGAAGAGTGCTCAAATACTGGTTAGCTGAGCAGGATAAAACCTGAAATAAATAAATATCTACTTATCTCAACATGGCATTTCTATTAGCTTCATGTATTTTTTTTAAAAAGGTAAGCAAATGAATAAACGAATAAATAAGTTCAATCGTCAGATGAAACTGGTTATAAAATGAACTTAAAAAAAAGATATAAGAAAAAAAAAAAAAAAGAAATCGTGGCATTGGCAGAAGTTTCGTAAGATTTTGTTAGGAGACATGTTCTCCCATAATACTGAAGGAAAAATAGTGAGAGAAAAGTTTTTCTAGAAAAATGATTTGGAAATTTAATTGTAATATTGTCACCCAAGTTTAGAACATATGTAAATTAAAGCATAAACAACATCTAAACAATAGGTCTTTAAAGATAGACTGTTTTGTCTGGTTTTAAATTTAGAAAAAGAAATTTGAACTTAATTATAAGGATGTGAGTACCCCTATATATATATTTATATATATATATATACAAATCAAATTAAATCGTGAGTCGGAATTCTCCTACAAAAGTTTCACCTCAACGGATCATCAGGGAGTTTAGTACTAAACTCCCTGATGATCCGTTGAGGTGAAACTTTAGTAGGAGAATTCCGACTCGCGATTTAATTTAATTTTTGTCATTGGCTCTACTTCGTATTGAGCACTCTTGTAATTGTAGCATTGCGGCATATTACGGTGGGTTTTATTTTTCTTTTGACCAACTGACTGCATATCTCTTGATTTTTTTCAACTGGTGTGACGAAGTTCGCCTTTTCTTTTTTTTGTCCTATGATATTTTTTCTTTTTCCTCCGGGCGGTGATTCGAGATATTTTTATCTCTTGTTCCTGGCGTTTTTTTTCCTTTATTCCTGGTAACCGTGAATGATGGTAGATAGAAAGTTAGTATATATATATATATATATATATATATATATATATATATATATATATATATATATATCAGTGATATTCAGTAGGTGTCCAAAGACTATGGTGTTGAATATTCGTATGTATAATATAAAAATCTATGGGAGTGCTCAATGTACAGGTATTATTATTCATGCCTTTCAGAATGTGTATAAGAAAACTCGCGTACATGTATAATGTAACTGAAAGAAAACTCAACCACGATTAATGAATATTCTTATATAGAATATATAAGAGATTTCGTATAAATCAATGGGAGCGATCTTAAACGTGGTGGAGTTTCTTCCAGTTACACACACACACACACACACATATATATATATATATATATATATATATATATTGTTTAAAAAGCAAGACATTCAGAAATTTATTCAATGATAAATTTATATTCGCTTATTTAAGCTCATTAGATGCATTTCAATATATATATATATATATATATATATATATATATATATATATATATATTGAAATGCATCTGATGAGCTTAAATAAGTTTAATTTAATATAATTATTACTGTATCATTACGTAAAGTTATTGAATAAAGTTAAAAATCTAATTTAATATTAGATCTGTAGTTTAAGTCAAAATGTCATTAGAATTTAAAAATTAAGATAAAAAATAAAAAATAAAATTTTAAATAAATTTACTATATTTCTAACCGAAATTAAAATAAAAACGGAAGTGGGCTAAATGAGGAGATAACTCTTCACCCCTCTTCTATCCCCTCCCACCTTTTTCTGTGTCTGTTCTAGTTTTTTTTTTATCCATAGGATCTGAAGAAGTCCTGTTAAGTTTTTTTCGTGTTTTTGAAATTTTAAAAAATGCGTAACAGGATGGAAGTAAATTTATAATCCTGATGTGACCGGTTTGTTGTTTTTCTTAAAGAAGTATATATATATATATATATACACACAAAGGACTCGTATATGTTTTCTAGTTGTCGACTTAAAAAAGAGATGTCTCTGAACTTTAAATCCGTGCATAAACTTTAATATGTTTATAATAAGGAAAAGTACAAAATTGAGTTTTTTTAAATTTTGATTGTTAAATCATATAATTTAGCAATTAAAAATCAGTCGATTTGTGGAACTCTGAAGGGCTCTTTGTAAGTAAGTATAGACTGTCTCAATATACAAGAGACCCAAATGACGGCGAATACTACTAATAATGTTGTGTTCTTTTTTGTTTTATGATTTGTTACTATTTAATGGCATATCAACCTTCTCGGGTTATTTAACGCCAAATTCATCTTTTTAGAAAGACGGTAGTGGTACTATATAACCCATAGATGGGAGGATAAGGTGGTTCATACTTTTCCCAAGGGTATTTTTCCGAAAGTGAAAGCAATAGCGAGACTGGAGTTCGAATTCACGTACTACAAGTTTGCAGACAAGCGCTTTATCCACTACACCACTGGGGCACCTCCATTTTCATGTTTCAGATTTGAAAATAGTATACTATAACAATTATAAATCCTTGATCATAATGCATTGGACAAGAGAGGAAAAATATTTTACGTCACAATTTATTTGGAGTCAAAATCATTCAAAACTGCTAGAAAAATTTCGCAGGAAGTTTAACTTTAACACTTATCCCCACAAAAAGCCAAATTTATCGTTGGGTACGCAAATTGCAAGCCACAGTGTCAGTAAATAACCTCAACTAAAAGGCAGAAAATCCCAGAACAGGTAGGAAATTGATTGCCAGATAACCAGACAATGTGGATGCGGTGAGAGATTCTGTCGGAAGGAGTCCAAACAAGTCTATCCGAAGAAGTTCCTAGGAACCTGGTCTTTCACATGCATCGTTGCAAAGAATCTTAAAGAAGGATTTCCAGCTGTACCCATAGAGAATCCAGATTAAGCATAAACTCACACCAGCTGACATGGAGTTTCTTGTCTCAGTAATAAACCATTATCTTATAAATAGGTTGCATCTATTTTGAAACACCCTATACAAAGAAAACAAAAACACGTGCCATTCTAGTTTTTATTAAACCCATCATGTTGAAATATTTTACTCAGATTCCATTGGTGAAATCTGAATTTAAAATACCTTTTCGAAAATGATTGTTTTGTAATTTTGTACTAATAAAGGAAACGTTTTAATTTTCAAATCAATTGGTAGTTTTTTTTTAAACTACTATCTTGAATATACACCTAAAACGGAAATTATAAAACGAAAAATTTCAGTTTTTAAATCTTAGCTTCTTTTTTTTTGTACCTCCCTATAATGTTACGTTTTTAAAGGGTGAAAAGAAAAAAATCACGAAAATTAAATTAAACATTGTTTATCGATAACTTAAAAAAAACTCATTTTTCGATGATTTCTTTTCATAATTCTGAGAACAAAATATATTAATTTTTCTTCAGAGTAACTCACAAACTGTTTTTTTTAAAGAAAAAAAAAAAACTATAGATTAAACGAATAATTTTAATTTGAATAAATACGCTAATATTTCTACTTAAAGATAAGTACATATTTTTAATTGTTAGTTTTGTTTTATTATTACAGTGTTTTAGGGTAAAAAAAAGAAAATAAATTAAACAAATGAATATTTTATTCCTATAACTCAACCTGCCATTAAGAACGGGAATTTTTTTTTTGTTACATAAAAAGAAAAGAATTATCATCTTTGAAAGAAATCATGTGTTTTTGATTACATCTTAAAAGAATATCTAGAATGTATATGGAAATTTTTTCTAAAAATAAGAATTAAGTAATATATGAATACTTAGGTTCTTTTATCGTTAAAGTTTTAGAAGGTAAACAAAATGAATTATAACAATACAGCTTCTTCAAAAATCATTAACTAAAAAAAGTGGTTTTGTAATTGGGTTCTAATTGTAAAAAAAAAAAAAAAAAAAAAAATTATATACGACAAAAAAAGAAAAGAAAAATTCATGAAAATGTTTTAAACATTAACCACATTTATATATATATATATATATATATATATATATATATATATATATATATATATATATATATATATATATTTAGAATTATGAACAGAGGAATTGATATATTAAGTAAGAAATTACCATGACAAAAAAATCCGGCACACACCTACATGCGACATACCGAGCACTATACAGTGCTCCGTACGTCGCGTGTATGTGTGTGCCGGATTTTCTTCTCATGGTAATTTCTTACTTAGTATATATATATATATATATATATATATATATATATATATATATATATATAAATTAATTTTAAAAATTAATAAATAAAATATATAAAATATATATTTTTAAATATATATATATATATATATATATATATATATATATATATATATATAGAGAGAGAGAGAGAGAGAGAGTATTATTTGGTCCAGTTAAACCAGAGTTGGGAGTAATAAAACGAGGAGGTAATTCTTCAACTCTCTCCCTCTCCCCTCCCCCATCGTGTCTATTTTTTTTTATTTATCCATTAGATCTGAAAAAGTTCTGTTATATTTTTCTTCGTGTTTTTGGTTCACACCAGAAATCAAAAACAGGATGGAAATAAATTTATAATCCTAAAATAACCGGTCTTTGTTTGTTTCTTTAAAGAAAGTATATATATATATATATATATATATATAATTTTAAATATAGAATTAAAAGAATTAATGAAAAAGAATGATAATTCACAAAACAAAAGAATAGTTTTCGTTTAAATTAAAAAGCGAATTATTTCAACAACAAATCAGGGCATATTTTTGATTCTCAGCTTACTCATCTCTTCCCCTTTCTATTACATTCACTGTTGTTTCAAAATACTTTTAACCCGGTCCTGGACCGTGTAATTCTGCTAGTATATATATATATATATATATATATATATATATACATACACACACACACACATATATATATATATATATATATGGAGAAATAGTAGATTTTGTTGAGTCTGAAAAAATAAGTGGAAAAGTGAACAAATTAGGGCATATTTTTTATTCTCAGCTTACTCGTATCTTCTACTTTCTAATGCATTCATTGTTGTTCCAAAATACTTTTAACCCGGCCCTGGACCGTGTACTTCTGCTAGGATATATTTACACACACACACGCATATATATATATATATATATATATATATATATATATATGGAGAAATGTTAGATTTTGTTGAGTCTGACAAGATAAAAAAATAAGTAGAAAAGTGGATAAATTAAACACTTACGACGTGTTTAGTGGTAATATTTCGTTCTTTATTAACAGAATAACTTCATCAAACTAAACATATTTTGGGTTTTTCTACATTTTAGCATTTGAGGAAATCGATGAACAAATGGAAGATGTAAAAAGGGTCTAAAGACGAGAGATAGATAAAGGAAGATATATCATTAAAAGTTTTGGAGGTGCCCGTGGTGTAATTGTTATCGTCGCAGGAATTGGACACGGCGACTCGAGTTCAAATCCTGGACGAGACTGATTGCACTTCACATAGCACTAATACCCTTGGGAAAGGTATGAATCCAGTTATCTCCGTCCAGCTATGGGTAAATAGTAGGACAGACTAGGTTCTTCAGCCTTGGTGAGGCAACTAGTCTAGGAGAAGGAAAACTCTGAATTCAAACCTGTTAAACTCCGCTTAAAAATTGACCTTGTGTCATATCCTGCCCGAGCGGAGGGGTTGGGTAAATAGGATCATTAAAGGTTTTCGGACTATTGACTTCACCTTTATTTCCACAACGTTTCGGTCGATATGTTCTCCGGCCTTCTTCAGGTGTCGGACTCGGGAACTTTCACGGAACTTCGAACTAAGACCTTTATTGAATCCACGGGGGTCGCCTGTTCTGATTCCGGGTGCAAGTGTTAGGTACACCTGTACTCGCCAGCAGTCAGGATTGAACCTGCAACCTTCAAATGATTGTCTCTTTTAGAAGCTTAGGGAACCAACGGCCGTAACCGTTACACTATGTGTCCTGCTGGACAATTCTGAGAGAAGTTTTGGGACTTATAAACCTAATGTTCTTACTTGACTAGAATTACTACTATTATGTATGATTTATTACCTGCGCTCATATACAGATATTTTTTTCATCAAGCCTTTTTAATTATCGGTTCCCATATTGTATTCAACTCTATACTTGGTCTACTCAGTAGGTCATTGTAAACCAACATAAATCAGAAATTTAGACACCTAAGGAAATAGATATAGGTTAGAGTGATGATGGTAGGTTTTGACTGTGAGCTCGAAGCTCGGTGGTACCAAGTCTAAATTAGAAACAAAACGGACCTCTCACATTATCAGATAAATTTATCAAAATTGCATGAAAATATCTTCATATGTTATAGATTAAATCAATTCAAAGAATTCCAAATTGGTTTCAATCACAGCCTCCAGATAATTTCGGAATATGCTGTAAGACTTCCCGGCAGTCTCCTTGTTTAAATTGTAAATACTGCTGTTATCCATGACTTCAGTTCATCTTTGGTGTTGCTTGGAGTTTTGTTACGCTCTTAATCAAAGGGATTGCAGTCTGAAGAGTTAAGAGGCCAGATCTTAGGGGTGATATGGTTGCTGAAATTTTCTCAAAACCAAGACGAGGTTCCTCTGCTTGTGACGCAGAGTCTTGTAGCCAAACGTAGCTGTCACCCACTTGATCCAGAGGAACCCTAACCCCTTCAGACCCTTGATCTATACGTCCTTGTTAAATGTGAGACCATGTTGGAAGATGGATGGAAACATAACGACAAATGGTTGTTGGTTTTTGACCCCCACAAACACACTGAAATCTTTGTAGCAAAAATTCAGGCATGAATGCCAATGTAGAATAGCACACCCTTTCCAAATTTATCGAAAAGGGAATGCGTCATGGTGCAGCCTTTCTCACAGTTTACAGCACAATAAACAAAACCTGAAACAAATGAAGGGTATATACGAAATTAATAATTTAAAGTGGTAACATTTGCCCACCTCATTATATATATATATAGAGAGAGAGAGAAATGGAGGAGAGAGATAGAGAGAGTGAGTTAGAAAAACGGGAAAAGTCCTTTGCAGAGTAATAGTCACCGTCGTAGAAAACGGACGGGAAGATATGATTTCAAATTCTGGAAGAGACTGTGCTTTTTCAAATTGCGCAGATACCTGTGGTAAAATTATGAATCTTGTTATTTCCCTCCAGCTAATGGGTAGTAGAGAAGACTGTACTCTTCGACCTTGGTTTATAAAAAGGAAAACTTTCGAATGAAACCTGTTAAATTCTGCATAGAAATTGACCTATGTTACCTCCTGTTTGTATGGAAGGATATATATCTATATATATATATGTGTGTGTGTGTGTGTGTGTTTGCTGGGTTTTGGAGGATGCTGTGGTTGGTTGCCTGTTTGGTATTTTCTTGCATCATCTTATAAACCTATTATCTTCTAATGGTTTTGGATTTATTGCTCAGCTGCTAAATGGATCGTGGTACTGTTAAGGGTTAGGAGTTAGGGAGAAGATATGCACACACACACACACACACACACACACACACACACACACACACACACAAACACACACACACACACACACACACACACATATATATATATATATATATATATATATATATATAATTCAATGCAACGGTTGAAGAACGGCGAAGAGGAGTGAAAGAAATTATATATATATATATATATATATATATAATTCCTTCCACAGGAGAAAAGTCTTTAAAATAGTTTTGATAATGTTTTTAAAAGAGTTGATACGATACAAAAGAAACGAGCAAAATGAACGAGTTACATAACATATCCACTCGCTAAATTAGGATTTTTTTTTATATATCCATATCATTTACAGCCTCATCATACGACAATGGTACTGAGCATTGTATCGCTTCCCCAAAATCGTCACTGTCATGAGTATTTACAGTGTCTCCTAATTTTAAAGATTATATTAATCTCATTTTCCTAGAGAAGTCCCTGTGATGCAGAGGCTAACGTGCTGGACTGTGACATCGTGGTAAGCGTGTTCGAATTCCAGTCGTGATGTTGTGTTCACTTTTGGACTAATATCTTTGAGAAAGGCTGGACACCCATATTTTTCCAGCTATGGGTTAAATAGTACCAGTATTTTTCTTCTACAAGTATGGTCTTGGCATTAAATAACCAACGAAGATTGATATGCCATCAAACAAAGAAACCAAACCAATATATTTTCTTGTTTTTTTTTTCTATTTTTTTAAACATAAGCTTGTGAAACTTTTACAGAGATGATTTGCAGATATATTACAATAGGACACCTGATGGTTCGTTTTTGGTTTTTTTTTTCTACTTTTCTTGAATATCATTTTCGGTTATAAATGAAAATGTCATCAAACAAAGAAATGTCCGCAACTTAATTTTTAAGAATTAAATAGAGAATTATGGGAATGAGACATAATGTGATGGATCATAAACAATTTTTTTATATCCTAAATAGTAAAAATATACAGACATCCTTGTCCATTATGAAGGGAATTAGCCCATATTTCTTAAAACGCGGTTCTACTACTTGAAAAAAGGGTTCGGGTTGTCTCAAAGCCAGACCGAAAACGATGATCAATGAATAAAATTAACTGCTTTTAGCGATAGAAAGAAAACCCTTGCAAACGAAAGAGTTCAAAACTGATGATGGGAAGATTCGATCTCGAAGAACTATTACAAGAAAGGTCAAAGAATATAGAATTATATAAAAAATATGGGCAAAGAATCCTTTGTTTAATTTTGATAAAATGAGGTTAGAGAAGATAACGTGATTTGCTGAAAGGTTTTTCCTTCATAGTGATACATCAAAAGTTTTCTAAGAAGATCAGGAGAAAAATTAAAGGAATATTTCCTATTTTCAGAATCTAACAGATATATAAAAATACCTAGCGTTTAAATTAAAAATGTCACCGAAGAATGTTCTCAATTCAATGAAAAAGATGAATAAAAAGAACCATGGAAATAAGATAAAATTAGATACAATAAAAATAGATTAATGTTATCTTAAATAGTTAAAAAAAATGTACAAATACTCTGGTCCACTGTGAAGAAAATTGTCCTTTATTTCACAAAAAGCGGTTCTACTATTTAAAAAATGGGTTCTGGTTATCCCAAACCCAGCAGAAAAAAAGTGATCAACGAATAAAATTAACTGATTTAAGCGATAGAAAGAAAACCCTTGAAAATTAAAGAGTTAAAAACTGGTGATGGGAAGATTCGATCTCGAAGAACTATTACAAGAAAGGTCAAAGAAAATGGAATTATATAAAAAATATGAGCAAAGAATCCTTTGTTATCAAAAAGGAATGTCAAGGACAGATTGCATTTTGCAGCTGAATGTTGGAGTTTTGATAAAAAGTTATTTGAGAACATAATATGGTCAGATGAATCAAAGTTTTCTCTTTAGAGTGATTCTCCGGAGAGTTGTCCTAGAAGATCAGTAGAAAAATGATTGCCTGAATGCCTGAAAACAACGGTTAAACATGGAAATCAGGATATTAGGGCAAAGCCATAAAAGGTTAAAATGTACTACATATATCTACATCTCAAATGTCTTGTTTTGTATTTTTCTTATGTTTGCTCTTCTTCAGTACAACTTTAATTATTACCCATGTTTATTTTATCCCACCAGTATATATATATATATATATATATATATATATATGCATATGTATATATATACATACATATATATATAATATATATATACATACATACATATATACATATATATATCCATTGGCCTAATGAGTAGAGTGTTCGCCAGTAGACCAGGGTTCAATCCCGGGTTGAGTCATACACAAGACTAAAAAATGGTACTTGATGCCATCTTGCTTAACACTCAGCATTATAAAGTACGTATCAAGGGTAAAATGGTGCAATCTATATATATATATATATTGATCTTTATATCTAATCTATAATCCCCGGATTTCAGCTCTTGTAATAATTTTATTTACCAATTATATCATCTGGATTTTTTCATACCGTAAGAATTTTTATAATATCTATGAAAATTATATATACATATATATATATGATTTTTTGATATACAATTGGCAATTAAAAATATTCCAAAAACTGATATCCGAGAAAGAAAATCGATAAAAAAAATAAAAGACTAAAAACATACTTGAAAATAATAATCAACCAATAACGCAATGCCAAGTCAAAAGAAAAAACACCGACAGAATCTTTTAAGCTAAAAGTAAGAGTGCTCAATACAGTAAGTAGAGCGAGATAGAAATGCTTACGGGATCAGAAAGAATTTACCAAGGTTTCACCAATCCGAATAATCAGGATTATTCTCACCTAAGATATTACTAAGATATTAAGAGATGATATTCTGAAGAAACTAAATCTGGTGAGTATGGAGGATGTGGTAAAGTTGTCCACCCGAATGAAGCGATTTTCTTCTTTGTCCGGATGCTTGTATGTGGTTGAGCATTGTCATGTACAGGGAGGGCATTATCAATTATCTAGATCGACCCTTTTGATTATGATTTCTTCAGCCCTATGAAAGAGGGTGTGTATATATATATATATATATCCGAATCCTACACTCGAGCAGAATGTGGCACAAGATCCTTTGAAAGAAGATTTATATATATATATATATATATATATATGTGTGTGTGTGTGTGTGTGTGTGTGTATCCGACTCCTACACACTAGCAGAATGTAGCTCAAGATACAATGAAAGAGGGTTTATATATATATATATATATATATATATATATATATGTATATATATATGAAAGAGTGTATATATATATACAACTCCTACACACTACCAGAATGTGGTACAAGATCCTATGAAAGAGTGTTTATATATATATATATATATATATATATATATATATATGAAAGAGTGTATATATATATATATATATATATATATACAACTCCTACACACTACCAGAATGTGGTACAAGATCCTATGAAAGAGTGTTTATATATATATATATATATATATATATATATGAAAGAGTGTATATATATATATATATATATATATATACAACTCCGATATACTACCAGAATGTGGTACAAGATCCAATGAAAGAGGGTATATATATATATATATATATATATATATATATATATATATATATATATGAACGAGTGTGTGTATATATATATATAAATGTACAACTCCTACACACTACCAGAATGTGGCACAAGATCCAATGAAAGAGGGTTTATATATGTATATATATATATATATATATGAAAGAGTGTATATATATATATATATATATATATATATATATACAACTCCTACACACTACCAGAATGTGGTGCAAGATCCTATGAAAGAGGGTTTATATATATATATATATATATATATATATATATATATATATATATAAAAGAGGGTTTATATAATTATATATATATCCGACTCCTACATATTAGCAGAATGTGGCACAAGATCAAATTTTAAGCAGTTTAATAGGTTTGAATTTGAAGTTTTCCCTCTAGACAGGTTGCCGTAACATGGTTAAGGTGTTCAGATAGCATCACTTCTTATGTACAGCAAAAGAGAGAATAACGGTATTAATATGTTTCCCGAGTGTATTAGTGCAATGTGAAAAGCAGACAGCCTTGTCTAGGATTTGAACTAGAGTACCCGGGTCCACCTTCTACGACCGTATGCTTTACACCACGATCGTCTCCATGCATGTTTAATAGAACTCGGCTGATTGTGTTCCGTCAATCTTCCGAGCATTCCATAGCATAACTTTTACCTGCACTTGAACGACGACCACTGGCGCCAATATTAAATCCAAAGCATTTTTGCGTAATATATATATATATATATATATATATATATATATACTGTAATTCATCTACCCGTGTCTTTTCCATTAAAAACACAAGTGCAAGAAAATCTGTTCAACGTCAGCGATAGCAATGACATACGATATTCCATCGTCCCCTCAATTCATTTAAATCTATAAACAATTTTTAATGCATAATACCCAGAGTAATGATGGCTTTAGACTCTCTAAACAAGAACGACCTGTGAATGCAGCAACACTTTTCGTTAAGCCCCCTTCATCTTTTTGGAGCCTACTCAACCTCAGGCCTGCTTAAACTATTTAAGATTCGACTCATTTGTTCCCCAACAGTTGACGCGTTCCAAGCACTTCTTGGAACGTTGTATGTATGACTTGACGACGTTTACAGAAAATGCCTGTTTTTCTTCTTCTTCTTTTCCTTAGGTTTACTCATTAAGGAGACTGACTTTTTTTTTCAAGTGTAATTAACACAGCTGCTTTGTTTTAGCTTTTCTCTGTCCTTGTAGTTGTTTAATTAATTGGCAGTTATTTTTTAGATATTAACTTTTTTGATTTTGCGCTCCAAATTTTGTTTCTTTTGGCTGCAAAACAAAGAAATTCAAATACACACGCATATCCAACACATACACTGACACACGTACACGCATACATACATATATAAAAAGGTGTCTCAAGATGTTTGACGCATATGTGATATAAAATTTCCAAGTAGTGACCCATCTCAGAACAACCTAGCGTCATTGCTTCTGTTATATATATATATATATATATAGAGAGAGAGAGAGGGAGAGAGAGAATATATATATATATATATATATATATATATATATATATATATATATATATATATATATATATATATATATATTGCGATTCTGGTTGATTTTTTTTACTAGCAGTACGGGTATTTTTAGCCTTTTCTTTTTTTATCAAAATTATTTTCCCCGGATAATAGTTTGTGAAATATCTTTTTTATTTACAAATTGTATCATATGTTTTTTATTTTACACCGCCAAAGATTTAAAAATAGGTACAGAAATAAAAATAAGATTATATATATATATATATATATATATATCGAGGAGCTCTAATAAACACGTTATATGATCTTACATATATAGGTATATGAATATTTATAAACACACACCCAAAAGACAAGCACACACAGAAACCATTACGAGGTACATACGATAAGTTTCCAGACCTTTTTTCGTATGGGCACTTTTGTTGATAAAACACACATGAAACTATAGTCCACTTCGAAGTATTTTCCTCCGGCTGTAATGCACTTGTTGTACCATTTCAACAACTTCTTGAAGACCCCATGGAAGTCTTCTTGTGTGAGCGTGTCAATGACCTTCGTCATAGCCTCTTTCATTTCCTCAATTGTCTCATAACGACAGCCTGTGAGCTTAGGGAATAACCAATAGTCACAGGAAGCAAGGTCTGGACTCTAGGAAGGGTGAAAAACTGTCATGATACCCATCTTGCTCAAATAGTCTGTGACAAGGATGGAGTTGTGGACTGGTGCATTGTCCTGGTGGAAATGCCACTGACTCGATTTGAAGAGTACTGGCCTCTTCCTAAGGAATCTCTTCCAGAACTCCCTTAAAACCTCAACACAGTAACCCTAACCCTAACCCTTTGGCCAATCAACTGTGGTGTATTGACTTCCTTACTCCTCCCATACCTCTTATCATCCCTCACAGACTCCCTGTCTTCCTTGAATCTTTTATGCCACTCAAAAACTGATGCTCGATTCATGCAAGATGGTCGAAAAGCAGTCTGAAGCATTCCATACGTTTCTGTGGCGGCATTTTTTCCAAGTTTAAAACAGAATTTTATTGCATATCGTTCTTCTAAAGGGTCGGATTGGATTTTTGAAACTCACCAGCTGTGACAATCAGGCTTTAGTAGGGTGTATGCGAATTCCTGCTGTCGCTGTTCATTTGAACCTGAAATCATAAAAATTGGTTATTCATCTCATCAGATGTATAGCAATAACATAGTGAATTTTCAAGAGTCTTCGACAAATTCAAATGCCTGCACAAAAAAGTCTTGAAATTATTGAATGCACCACGTATATATATATATATATATATATACATTTTATGAGCAAAAAAGTAGAGTAGATTTGTTTCTCGAGCTATGGTGTGTAACCAGTCAAGAAGAAAATCTCTGAATTCAAAAACTGAGAAGTGCTCTTCAGGAGAATCTTTGGTAAATTGATGCACCATTTTTCTGTTATCAGCTCATCCACATATGACTGGTTCCACACAAACCTTCACCACTATAAACAAATCACCTGTATATATAGTCCAACAGTTTATATCTTTAACCAAACTGGTCTCTCATACATCTAAATCGACGAGAGAATCAATTATACATATATATATATATATATATATATAATACCGGTCAGAAATATTTGGCCACCCTTTCTTATTTCTTATCCTAAAAATGTTATTTTTAATGAAACAAGTTAAGCATCATAATGTTTTTTTTATTATACAAAATACAAATCTTCCTCAGTAATTTTGACCTTATGTAACATACCCATAATATACGGATGTGTGAAATAGACATAGGGAATCCGAAAACAAGAAATTGGTTCAGGTACGAAACTTTTTATTACCTTTGAGTTAAAGGTAATTCGACATGAGGAGAGAGAAACACAATTTTTCTCTGATGACTGCTTTTACATCGTCAGCTCTCAACCCAACCAACATGCGGCGCCCGTAGCGCACAAAGTCGTCATGCCTCGCCCAGCTCTGAATCTCAACCTTCCCGTTCGGAGCCGGGAACTCAACTCCCCGCTTTTTTTCAAATTCCAAAATCTTCCGGTGCGTGACGTCACTCACATCCCCTGGTCTCACTTCCTATCTGTGATTTTTATTTTGACATCTCTGAATGACACACCCTCACCGCGCGCGCGTGAACATCTGCGTTAACTAACTAACCCATGCGCTTAGCGAAAGGTTCTCAGCGTAACTAAACTGAAAAGCAAGATATATAAAACGAAATCCCTCCGCCATTATATTACACTAATTATAACCAGATATCTGTTGAAAAATTGATTTGAAGAAGTTTTTCTTTTTTAGTACTGAGTATGAATAAAACGTTTTCCAAGACTTTTATTATACCACCGCTTGAACTCACATTAGTCTATATTGTGTTGAATTACTGCTTGCTTGATACCACCTGCTACGGTTTAGAAACCCCAAAGTGAAAGTACGTTCACCAGATGGAGACACAGAATATTTCGACATGGTAGCAGGAGTACTACAAGAAGACACGCTACCTCCATACCTCTTCATCATCTGTCTAGATTACGTGCTTAGAACATCGATTGATGAAATCAGAGAAAACGGCTTCCAGCTGAGAAAGAAAAGAAGCAAGAGGCATCCTGCAAAAACAATTACCGACGCTGATGACATGGCGATACTGGCAAATACACCCAACCAAGCCGAAACACTACTGCATAGTTTGGAACGAGCAGCCGCAGGCATAGGCCTCCATGTCAATGCACACGAAACGGAATATATGTGCTATAATCAGACAGGTGACATCTCCACACTAGACGGAACCCCTCAGAAACTAGTAGACAAATTCACATACCTAGGAAGCAGCGTCCCATCAACCGAAAAGGACATCGACACGCAGCTAACGAAGGCATGGACAGCTAACAATTGGCTATCGATCATATGGAAATCAGACCTAAAATGAAACGCAGTTTCTTCCAAGCAGCGGACGTATCAATACTGCTGTATGGATGCACTACATGGACGCAAACAAAACGGTTGGAGAAGAAGCTGGACGGCAATTACACAAGAATGCTGCGAGCAATATTGAACAAGTCCTGGCGGCAACACCCCACAAGACACCAACTATACGGCCACCTGCCTCCCATTACGAAAACTATCCAAGTTAGACGAAACAGACATGCAGGACACTGCAGGAGAAGCAGGAACGAGCTTCATAAGCGATATACTCCTATGGACCCTCACACATGGCCGGGCAAAAGCAGGACGACCAGCTCGAACATACATTCAGCAGCTATGTGAGGATACGGGATGTAGACCTGAAGACCTGCCAGAGGCGATGAACAATAGGGAGAAGTGACGAGAGAGGGTCAGGGATATCCGTGCTAGTGACACGGCATGACAGAAGGCTGGCGTGACAGAAGGCTGACTGCTGGAAACAACACTGCACAAGAGAAACAATGACGTGAAAAAATGTGTCAATATCAACTGCGTGGAGAAATCTTAGTGAAGCTGGTCCATATAGAAGAATTACTGTCAAGAAACCAGTATTGAGAAAGCAAAATAACGTCAAAAGGTTTCAGTGGGCCAAAGTGCACAAAGACTGGACAATTGATTGGACTGGCGTAGCAAAGTTCGAAATATTTCGGTCAAATGGGAGGGTACCCGTGGTGTAATGGTTATCGTCGTAGGAAATGGACACGGTGACACGACTTCAAATCCTGGACGTGACTGAATGCATTTCACATAGCACTAATACCCTTGGGAAAGGTATGAATCCAATCATTCTCCCTCCAGCTATGGGTAAATAGTAGGGTAGACTAGGTTCTTCAGCCTTGGTTAGGCAACTTGTCTTGGAGAAGAAAAACTCTGAATTCAAACCTGTTAAAAATTGACCTTGTGTCATATCCTGCTCGAGTGGAGGGGTTGGTAAATATGAATAGGAGGGTCTATGTGCGGTGAAGAGTTGGTGTAAGAGTTACAACCCCCTCTACCACACCAACTGTAAAGAATGGAGGAGTTTTGCCAATTGCAAATTCAGGGATTTGCACCTGCATAAAGGCAAACTGAATCAGACTAGCTATCATAGCATAATGCTGCATCATGTGATCCCATCTAGAACGCGGCTCGTGGTTCAAGGATTTATACTCATGTAAGGTAATAACCCCATGCATATTAGTCAACCCTGCAAGTAATACATTAAAGGCAAAGAGGAATAGCACGTCTTTGAACTGATGTATTAGCCGGTGCAATCAGCGGACTTAAATCCCGTTGAAGTGGTGTGGAATAAAATTGACCGAAAAGTCAGAGCTAAACGAACTACAAATGCGGCTCACTTATGCCAACTCTTTTAGGAAAGCTGGGCAGAACTATTTTCAGTCTACACCCAGTCTTTGGTCGAAAAAAGCCGAGAATCTGTGAAAGAGTGATACCAGCCAAAGAGAGTTATCATGAAGAATCAAAAGTTTTAAGAAATATTTTTTTGTTTTTGGTTTAATTTGTATCTAATGTGTCTCAGAAAGACTTGTATTTAGTATTATGAATATAAACATTTTTTTCTTGGGAGACCATATACTTTTGATCATCTGTGTATATATATATATATATATATATATGTATATATACACAAATAATCAAAAGTATTTGGTCTCCCAAAGAAATTTTATATCTCATCTTAAAAGTGTCATTTTTAACAAAAATGTTTTTATTTATAATACTAAATTTGAATTTTTTTATCTATCTATCTATCTATCTATCTATCTCTGCTGAGCGCTAATATACTTGCATATATAAGTAGCTCTATTTATAACTGTCTACACACACACACATACACACACATATATATATACTTTAATTCTTTAAGAAAAAACAACGAAACCAATCACAATATATATATATATATATATATACTAATGTGGTTCAAGAAGTCTGATGTGAATTTGTTACGTAAGTTTTGATCAGTCTGGTAGACAAGTTTCAGATTATCCAATACAATTCTTAAGAGGTCATCTATCTCAAAATGTAACAGTCGAATCTTCGTTTGCGCTCATTTCAGTCATTTTAATTTCTCAAGCGAGAGAATAGTTTAATACAAATTGCAAAATAATTTGGCTTTGTTAACTTGTTTACGTTTAATTATTATATACATTTTCGAAATAGGATGTCAATCAACATTGAACTTAATCATTGACCTCATAAAAGGAATATACGAAAAATGGCTGGGTTATAAAATCTTCAGAGGAGGTGCCTGTGGTGTAATGGTTATCGTCGAAGGAAATGGACACGGCGATACGAGTTCAAACCTTGGACGAGACTGATTGCATTTCACGTAGCACTAATTGACCTTGTGTCATATCCAGCCCGAGCGGAGGAGTTGGTAAATATGAATATGATAAAATCTTCAGTTGTTATTTTAGTAGCTCGAGAAATATTAAGTTTATTACAAATTATTTTTAAACGATATAACAGAAACTAAAAAGATTTTCTTGGTTAAGAATGTAAGAGAAAAAAGTTTAAAACGTTTAAACGTTTTGGTTTTCCACTTTCAGCTTATAATGAATTTTTTTTTAAATTTACGACTTTCTTTTCATTACATTTTCTGTCTTTTTTTTTCTTTCTCTTTTTCTTCCTCCCTTTCCAGTGACTTTATTTTTACTTTTTTGGAGACTGCTCGAGGCATAGTGACTAACGTACTGCATCATAGTGACATCATAGTTAGCAAGTTCGAATTCCAGTCGCGCGAAAACTTTCACTTTTGGACTATAAGCTTTGAGAAATGTCTGAACATTCTTATCCTTGTCAGCTATGGGTTAAGTAGAAAGTAAGTGTGAAGCATTCCATACGTTTCTGTGGTGTATTCAATAAGTTTAGAGACTTTTTTTGTACAGGCATTTAAAATTATCGTAGACACTTGAAAATTAAGTGTGTTATTTCTATACATCTTATGAGATGTCTGCGTAATTTTTACGATTTCAGCTTCAAATGAACAGCTACAGCAGCAATTGGAATTAACCCTACTAAAACCTGATTGTCACAGCTGGACGTGTGGACACTTTAGAAGAACGATATGCAATAAAATTCTGTTTTAAACTTGGAAAAAATGCCGCCACAGAAACGTATGGAATGCTTCAGACTGCTTTTCGACCATCTTGCATGAATCGAGCATCAGTTTTTGAGTGGTATATGAGATTCAAGGAAGGTAGAGAGTCTGTGAGGGATGGTGAGAGGTGTGGGAGGAGTAAGGAAGTCAATATGCCACAGTTGATTGGCCAAAGGGCTAGGCTTAGGGTTACTATGTTGAGGTTTTAAGGGAGTTCAGGAAGAGATTCCGTCGGAAGAGGCCAGTACTCTTCAAATCGAGTCAGTGGCATTTCCACCAGGACAATGCACCAGTCCACAACTCCATCCTTGTCACAGACTATTTGAGCAAGATGGGTATCATGACAGTTTTTCACCCTTCCTAGAGTCCAGACCTTGCTCCCTGTGACCTTTGGTTATTCCCTAAGCTCACAGGCTGTCGTTATGAGACAATTGAGGAGATGAAAGAGGCTGTGACGAAGGTCATTGACACGCTCACATAAGTGGAATTTCATGGGGCCTTCCAGAAGTTGTTAAAACGGTACAGTAAGTGCATTGCAACCGGATGAGATTACTTCGAAGAGGACTATCGTTTCATGTACTGTCAATAAAAGTGCCCATAAGAAAATAGTCTGGAAACTTATTTAATGATCCTCGTATATATATATATATATATATATATATATATATATATGTGTGTGTGTGTGTGTGTGTGTGTGTGTGTGTGTGTGTGTGTGTGTGTGTGTGTGTGTTATAAAAAATAAGATAACGTCGTAAATAAAAATTTAAAAATACTTCTCAAAATTCTTTCGGTAGAGAAATAAATATTGATTGACTAAAATTAAAGAATAAATGGCCAAGAAATCTCTAAGTTTTTTTGGAAACTCTCGTTCTCTTTTGCAACTGATGTATTTTTAGATAATTTATGAAGGTGGAACTGGTTTGAGTATTTACTGAGAAAGTAAAAGAAATCATTGATTTCGTTTCTTTTATCATGGAGGCATAAGAATACATTTTTGAAAAGAAAAAAAATGCGTCATACAAACAAAGGAAAGAGAGAAAGAATTAATATTTGATTAACTGGTTTGAGAGGAATGCCCCGAAACAGTACACATTCTCTCCTGATGATCCCAAAACAAACATGGAGTTAAACTGCTCGGTGGAAATAAGAATGGCTAAAGGAGCATTTTCTATCCGCTCACTTTTTGGTGAGTTTCTTTTACTTGGTAAGTAAATTCCTTCTTTGATTAACAGGTTTGTGTGATTGAAATTAACGGGAAAGCGACTCCAGATAGCAAACAAACAAACAAACAAACAACCAGGTTTGATTTTAAACTAATCTAATTTTTATGTTAATCAAAGTAAATATTTACATTTATTTTTTTCTTGTATTTTCAATCCAAATTCCTCGGGTGAGGATTTCATTTGGAGTATAAAAAAACTCCTTCTCCGACGCGGAGATATTCTTGGTGTAATCGTTAACATCGTATGAACCGGACAGGGCGACCCAGGTTCAAATCCTGGACGAGGTTGTTTGCATTTCATATAGCGCTTATACTCTAAGTAAGGCATGAATCCACGTATTCTCCCTCCAGCTATGGCTATATCGTTGGTCAGATTGGGCCTTAGCTTTGGTATGGCAACCAATCTCGGAGAAGGAAAACTCTTAATTTATAACCCTTAAACCCCGCTTAAAAATGTATCTTCTGTCACATCATGCTCGTGCAGAGGGGTTGGGTATATGCATGCATAAATGCATTCAAAGTATCCAACAGGAGACTTGTAGATGTCATGTCTGGTTTGATAAGCAGTTAATAAAAAATGTTAAAACACACACAAAAAAAGTCATAATACTCGGTATTCGTATATTCGATGCTCCATTTATATATATATATATATATATATATATATATATATATATATATATGAGGCGCGTAGGTTCTAATGATTGTCGTCGCAGGAAATGAACCCGACAAACTGAGTTCAAATCTTGCCGATGATATTTCCATTACACCAAGCACTAAAACCCTTGGTAAAAGATGAATCTAACTATTATCTCTCCAGCTCTGGGTAAATAGTAGGGCAGACTTGCAAACAACTTAGGAGAAAAAAAACTTTGAATTCAAATCTGCTAAACTCCACTAAAAAAATTGACTATGCGTTGCATCCTGTTCGCTGCAGAGGGGTTGGGTATATATATATATATACACACGATCTTCTGGCCCAGTAACCTGTTTTGTAAACACAGTTTTTAGAAACAACGGACAAGTCTGCTCAGGTCACTTGTTGACAGTAAAACGTGGTGGATAGAGTTGCCCTTAATCGCATTTTCTAAATTGAAAATTTGAATGTCCCGACATTTTAAATATAAACATATTGAGGCCACAGTCGAAAGAATCCGAATCATTTTTGAAAGGTGGAGGGATGAATGTCCATAGCTGCAAAGCAAAATTTCCCCTTCATTATTCCACGCTTCCCGGAAACAAAATATTATTTTCATTTCGTCATCTTAAGTAACTTATAACTGTCAAATTCCTCCTTTATATATATAACACGATTTTAGCACTATTATATATATATATATGTATATATGTATATGAAGTATGATCCAACAGTAAAGAGGCTACAGCTTTCATTTTTTTAAATTTAAACCTAAACGTTGGTTGGTTGGTTTGATGGCATATCAACCTTCGAGGGTTATTTAAAATTAAAGTGGTACTATTTAACCCATAGCTGGGGGATTAGGGGGTTCATACCTTTCCCAAAGGCATTTGTCTGAAAGTGAACGTAATAGCATGACTAGAGTTCGAACTCGCTTACTATGACTTCGCGGTCCAGTGCTTTAACCGTTACATCACGAGGACACCCCCGGTGGTTGGTTGGTTGGTTGGTTGGTTGGTTTGTAGGTTCTACGCCATGTCAACCCTTGTCGGGTTATTTAATGACGAAGTTAGTATTTTTGCCAGTAATTCTATGGCTTCATGGAGCTATTACAAATTGAAATAATTTGCCCACAGTATACATGGTTTCAAGCTTTTTAAAGAATCTATTTCTAATAATTTGCATACAATTATATGGCTTTAAGTGTTATAAAATAGCCGAGGGATTTCGGTTCATGCCTTTGAGTTTAGTTAGGCTGAGAACCTTTCGGCTCAGCACATGGGTTAGTTAGGTGCAACATTGAAGCAGGTGTTAACGCGGGTGCGCGCGGGCGGATGGAGGTGTCACTCAGATGTCATAATAGTCCGAAACGAACCGAGGTGACAGGGTGCGGGTGACGTCACGCACCGGAAGCGCGTGGAGGTTTGTGTGAGAATTTGAAGAGAGAAAAGGTCGGTTACTGGACGCCAAACGAGAAGGATCGACTTTTGGAGCTCGCAGGCGCGAGGCGAACGTGCGCCCTATGGGTGACCACTCGAGTTGGGGGCCAAATGAATAAGACAGCATAGAAGATTGTGTCTCTCCTTAGGTTGAGACCTTTAACTCAAAGTTAATAAAAAGGTTTCGTACCTGAACAGAAGTCGTTACGAGTTTTCTAATTCCGAGATTCGTATGTTCTACCGTAATCAACATTCGATGTCCATTTCACCCATTTTGCACATGGCCATATTCGTGTATCTGGCTACGCAACATAAGTATTCTTCGATGATACCAATAATTTACTACCAATCATAAGGTATCAAGTAACTATTTATAATAATAATAATAATAATAATAATTTTGGTGTATCGGCTGACCACAGAATAAAACTGAAAGAAAGCGAAAAAAAGGATAAGTACCTCGACCTTGCTAGGGAATTGAAAAAACTATGGAATATGAAGGTGACGATTTTACCAATCGTGATTGGTGCATTCGGTACAGATTATTAAAGGGACTGGAGGACTTGGAAGTTGGAGAACGACTGGAGACCATCCAAACTACCATAT